>JAWPHD010009608.1:0-101922 GCA_037043455.1 Cyrtodaria siliqua | reverse complement strand
CGCGATTTTTCAAAAACGGCCGTGCAAAAATGGCTGCAAGGTTGGCTCAGTCGTTGGCTGGCTAATAACTTCCCCTCTGAAATATAACCGAGTATGAAACAAACTGAGTACGATGTACAATAGTACAAATCTAATTTCGTAGGAGTTGCCGTTCTTGAATTCATTCTATTTTTAGAAATTTCGTAGGAGTTGTCGTTCTTGAATTCATTCTATTTTTAGAAGCAACAACACCTTGACAGCCCAAATAATGTGCGAAATGAAATTTAGGGCCACCAAAACTAATTTTTAGGGCCGTATAGAGTAAATTTAGGGACTCTTTAGGGCCTGACATGCAATTTAGGGCCTTTTCAAGCAACTCATCAAAATTTAGGGCCTTTTCAAGTCTGTGCGAACCATGTGCTTTTTAAAGTCCGCAGCGTTAGTGCGTTTAAGAAATGACCATGCGTCTTGCATTTTCTTTGACTTTACACAGTTATCATATGTTACATGCACTTTCATTGGTTCAATAGTTTATTTGAACCAATCGCTGCGTTCGTAACTAACAAGTCGCAAGAGAAATAAAGAGTTGTCTACCTTTTACCAAGTGACGACGGTAGTTGACAGTTCTCCGAAAATAATTGATTAAAATGATTTTTTTTTACTGATTTTGGGCAGTCGCCCAGACGTTTTTTGTTGGGCCAGTGACAACTTTACTTTGAACAACTTTTGGTCGCCCAGACAAGGTATTAATCGCCATTGGCGAGTGGGCGACCGGCCGTTTCAGACACTGTCAATGTTGTCTGCTGACAAAATGCCATATGAAAAAATGGGTTCATTGTTAACGCTAATATGAGCGATGTTCAATCGTGCTAATTTATCTTTTTATTAGTTGTTCAATATTTGTGGCCCCTTGTCAGATTGTGTCCCCTTGCTTCCAATTTGTGATCATTTGTAAGAACAGTTAATTCTTTCAGTTGTAGATGAAGTCTTCGATGAATTTGACTTCACTGAAGAAGATGAGTTCCATCCGAAAAAGAAAAAGTCTGCTGCTGCTTCTGGTAAGTTCTACCCGAACATGCAAATTATTTCTCTAAAGGGATTCATAGAGATATTTTGTTGGAGATGTTATTTTTAAAGACATAATATTTGCTCCTATCTTCATGATGCAGTCTTGTACTATGTTATAGTTTATTATATCCCCCAAAAAACGAAGTTTGGGCTGTATATGGGAGTGATCTTGTCTGTCGGTCCATTTTTGGTTTCCGGACCATAACTTTAGTTAGGAATGAGATATTGTGATGAAACTTGCTGTATAGGTAGCTTGTGTGAAGACCCTGCTTGGGATTTAAAGTGGGGTCAAGGTCACTGTTACTAAAAATAGAAAATCAGTTGCCACTCAATAACTTAAGTAAGGAATGAGATATTGTGATGAAATTGGCCTTACGACAGAGCAGATATCCACGCCTTATTGTTTGTCGGACGTTGTTTGCCGGACGTTTACAAGTGAATCCGTTGGATTATGCAAACGTGCAATATTTTCAATGTTTTAACAATTAAAATTAGATCCTTTCGTTGGTCAACTATATTATCGATTTACATGTGTAAACATCTGTCGTAAGGTCAATTTGCTGTATAGGTAGGTAGCTTGTGTGAAGACTAAACAGCATGTATTTGGTTGCGCCAGATTGTATGGCTGCCCTGGTTACTGTGACAAGGCACAAGACAGACATATGTAAAAAAAATAAATAAAAAAAAATAGATTTTCAAGTGGGGAGCGGGGGTGGGGAGCGGGGGGAGAGGCGGGAGTGGGTTGTGGGGTGGGGGAGGGGGGCGGAGGGGGCAACATATGTGTGTAAGAAATGACTAAAACAACAAATATGTAAAAAAAAGAAACAAAAAAAAGTTCCAAGTGTGGGGCGGGGTGGGGGGGTGATGGGGTGAGAGGGGTGGTGGGGAGGGAGGGGGGTTGCAACATATATGTGTAAGAATTGACAAAAGCAACACAGAAATATGTAAAAAAAAAAAAAAAAAAAAATAGTTTCAAGTGGGTGTGGGGGTGTGGGGGGTGAGAGGGGTGGTGGGGAGGGAGGGGGTTGCAACATATATGTGTAAGAATTGACAAAAGCAACACAGAAATATGTAAAAAAAAAAAAAAAAAAAAAAAAAAGTTTCAAGTGGGGGTGGGGGATGGGGGGTGGGGTGAGAGGGGTGGTGGGGAGGGAGGGAGGGGGTTGCAACATATATGTGTAAGAATTGACAAAAGCAACACAGAAATATGTAAAAAAAAAAATAAAAAAAAAAAAATAGTTTCAAGGTGGGAGGGCGGGGGGAGGGGGGGCAACATATGTGTGTGAGAATTGACTAAAACAACAAACAAATATGTAAAAACAAAAAACAAAGTTTCAAGTGTGGGGCGGGGTGGGGTGAGAGGGGTGGGGATGGGGTTTGCAACATATATGTGTAAGAATTGACAAAAACAACAAAGAAATATGTAAACATAAAAGAAAAAAGTTTCAAGTCTCGGGCGGAGTGGGGGCGGGGTTGATGGGGTGAGAGGTGGGAGTGCGTTGGGGTTTGGGTGTGGTGGGGGCAACATATGTGTGTAAGAATTGACTAAAACAACGAAGAAATATGTAAAAAAAAAAAATACAAAAATTCAAGTGTGTGGAGTACTGGCTGTATTGATGGGGTGAGAGGGGGGGGGGGGGGGGGGGGGCTTACAGGAACCAAAATTACTTAAGCAGCCCTTACGATAATGCTATAAGGAAGCTAAGGGAAAAAATTTGGTTGTGCTAGGGTAAGAATTGTAAGAGATATAGACTTGTTAACACAGCTTACACGCAAAATTTGATGTGAAATGGGGCACATTTTATGGGCTATCATAATTTGGGTTCCATGGGTTACAGGAACCAAAATTGCTTATGCAGCCCTTAAAATAATGCTACAAGGAAGCTCATGAACAAATTTGGTTGTGGTAGGATAAGAAATGTAAGAGATATAGACTTGTAAACACAGCTTACACGCAAACCTTGATGTAGGACGCCGACCCCGGGGTGATTACATAAGCTCTCTTCTTCTTCGAATAGTCGAGCTAACAATCAAAAGCATGCATTTTGTATCACTAGTAAGGCAGGGTAACGTTTTTTATTAGGCACTATTTGACTATACACCACGGAAGCACAAACGCATTGGTGCAATATAACCTCAAAGTACCAGTAAATAAGTAAACTGTAATGTTACTTTAAGTAAGTAAATGAGTAAGTTAAAAGGCCAGAGAAAGACAGCAATAGATGATGCGTTTCCATGGCTGAATGAAACTGTCAGTCTGTCTGTCTGTTTGTCCAGTGTTCCCACTGACTTTTTCATTTGGGGGTACATGTACCCCCTACTGTTAAATTTTGGGGGTACACTACAAATTTAGGGGGTACACTATGAATTTTTAAGATTGTTACACCTTTCAACATACTTTATTTGCTACTGAAGGCATTACAATACACAGCACAGTGTAATATTCAAGTTGACAACAGTTACAGTAAATCATTTCGTTCAAGTAAAAATTTAATACCAGTCAACACATTTGCGCATCTATAAAAAGTACACGGGAGAGACGAAACACGATTTGAATTAATTATTTGATCTTTATTTATTCTATTATTAAGTTTTTATTTTAATTTTAAATATACTTACTAAATCTGAAAAAGAAATAAGTCAAAACCACCAGAATGAGATGTCGATGTTTTCAGGTAGCGCGTGCGCTTATGACGTCATAACAAATCATCGTAGTATGCACTAGAGGGATAGGGCAATTGACGCGATAATGTTTTCGTAAACAAAGCATTTTAGTTTCGTTTTGATTTTTCAAAAAATATTCGGACAAAGTGGACGAGAATTTGAAAATCTACCGATGGTCATGCTTTCTTATTATCAGACTTGTATTTTTTCTGTGCATGCATGCACGTACGAGGTCAGTTTTCTGTGCGTGCTTTTTTGTTTTCATGCGTGATTCACGCACATATGATGGCTGGCTAATACCTTCCCCTCTCTACGAATCATATTGTGGACGAGGTACGAAATTTCGTAGGAGTTGTCGTTCTTGAATTCATTCTATTTTTAGAAGCAAGTCTGATTGTTCGAGAAAAAAATGTGTTTTGTTAACTTGAAAAGCACCCCATCTAATTCTTGATTAAAAAATAACATGTTTGAAACCCCCATCTTGAGTGATTGATTTTAGATACACCCCACCCTTGTCAAATGTTTACGCAGCTTTGAAAAATACGTAGCTAAAACGTAGCTATTACGCAGCAATCCATCCTTAAGCTGCGTTTTTTGTGATTAACTGCGTTATTTTAGAAGCAGGCTGCGCAAAGCTGCGTATTTTACACTTTAGCTGCGTAATTATGTCCAAAGCTGAATATTTTGTAAGAAAGGTGTACAAAAGCTGCGTATTTATATTTAAGGCTGCGTATTTTTTAAGAAAGGTGTTTGATAGCTGCGTCTTTTATTTTAATTGCAAAAAAAGGATAATTACAAGAGCTGCGTTTTTTGTAAATGCTTCGGAAAAGCTGTATCTTGAATTGTTAATGATAATAAGATGTAAAAACACAAATACGTAGGTTTTACGCAGCTTGAAGAAAGCTGCATCTTTTAGTTTGTTTTTTTAAACTTTTGTCAGTTTGTCTTTTTAAAGTGATATTGAAAATTTGAAACATTTCTAAAAGATGTAGGGGTAATTGGGGAGTCCTCTTTTATCTTTGACATAGACTGTAACAGTGCTACACATAAATACAACCTTGATAAAAAAATGTTTATTGATCCTGTAGGTGTTTTAAAAGGTGGTGAATTTGGACCATAATTGATTAGCTATCAAACTGTATGCATTCCAATGTCAATTGAATTCTGTGTATAAATTTCTGGTACAAAATTACCTACCTCAAACCATCGGATGATGGACTCAGAATTCATTGTAAAATGATAATCTCATTATAGCAAGGTCACTCAAGCGAGCAAGTTATGTTTTAACAAAATGAATATTTCTTTGATCAGTATCAATGCAGATGTTTGGCAATCAACTTGTTAAATTTTATGTAAACAAGAGGGCTAAATTAATGCCTCTGAATCACTCGCCTTATTTAATCTTCGAAAAGATTATATAAAAAAAAAGTCAAACAAGCTTATAATTTCATATGAGAGTAAGATCAACAAATTCCCACACTCCCATTAAAGTGTTCTGGCCCAGTAAGTGTATAGATGGGTTTAGGGTGGGGATCTCAAAAGTTTCCAAGTTATGGCACAGGAACATGTGACCCCACGGGTGGGGATAAACCCTAGGGAAGATGCCGGTAGGGTTCATCCTCTCATCACAGGCAGTGCACCTATAAAGTTTCATGAGATTTGCCTCAAGGGGAGAGGACAAGGTTTTTCATTATCGGTTCCTGGTGACCTTGACTTACTGACCTCAAAATCAATAGGTGTCATCCTCTCACCACAAGCAGTTCAACTATGAAATTTCATGAGATTTGCCTCAGGGGGAGAGGAGTTATAATGCAGACAAAGTTTTCATTATTGGCTCCCAGTGACCTTGGCCTACTGACCTCAATATCAATAGGGGTCATTCTCTCACCACAGGCAGTTCACCTATGAAGTTTCATGAGATTTGCTTAAGGGGATGAGGAGTTATGGAGCAGGCAATATTTTTCATTATCAGGTCACGGTGACCTTGACCTTAGACCTACTGACCTCAAAATCAATAGGGATCATCCTCTCATCACAGGCAGTGCACCCATAAAGTTTTATGAGATTTGCTTCAGGGGGTATATTAAAAAAAAACATATTCAAAAATGTTTAAACAAAAAATAATATGGTATTAAGACATTGCCTTGGCTAACTCCCAAACTCGTATAACAACTATTGGGGGGAAATATTTTATTTTTTTTATTAATTTTTTTCCCCCAGGCAAATCAGATGCAAAAATGTAATGCATCAGAGTAAATTTGGATGTTTCTGACAAAAAAAAGTTAATATAAAATAAATTAATAAAAAAAATTGCAAGTTTCACGATAGCGTGAATCTGATGACAGACGAATGCAAATGGCCGACTTTCAGACAACAAAGCATTTCCTGGTTGTTTTATTTAAACTTTTTGCTCAATAAACGCTTGAAAAAGCAAAACCTTGTGTTTTGAAACAATTTTTAGTGTATTTTACAGATGTGACTGTAGATAAACGGTAGTTAAGTTATTGAATTACACAGTAATTATTTATTATTTGTTCGTTTTTTCCTTGCATGTTACAAAATTGATTTTGACGAGTTGACTTCCGGAAGTCATCGCTCCAGTGTTGCTTGATGGGAAATTGAATAAATGTTTAATTTGAGAGAAAATACATCTTGTTTCGATAATCATTTCTGTTATTAACGTATACGTTCTGGTAACAAAAAAGGAAGGAACCATTATAAAGACAGCATTTTTATTGGCATATGTTGATCATTTTGAAATATTTGCGTGATACGTTCGTAAGAATTGCGAGATTATGGAAGTGCATCACAGATCTGCGCATGCGCTGCAAATTATGCCCGCCGTTCCTTGAATTGTTTGAATTTTGACCTTTCATCTTTAATATTTACAAACAGTACTGTTATTAGCACATTTTCTTTCGTGACACAAGAACCATTTTAGAGCGTTGGAAGCCATCAAACGATAACACAGATGGCTAACCCAGGAAAGTGTGAGAGCCGTACCAGGGTCCTGGCAGTACCAAGAATTATGCATGTTGTGTGGGTTTTTCTAATCAGAGGTAGGCCCTATTTAAATACGTTCATGGTAGGGCTTCTTCATAATAATGTGGACCAATTAATTTGAAGTGTATAAGTGTATGCAAAACTATAAGCAAAGAAGCATGATATTTTTTAAAACATCTAAATTAAACTGCAAATAAGAGGAGAGTGTGTTTTTTTTCGTTGTAACATTGACAGTTTTGCAAACGAGATTGGTGAAGGTATTAATATGTTACTTGTGCACAACTTACTGTTTTGAAGACATTGTACTTGCATTACCTGAATGAAGTTATTGATTATGCCTGTCATGGTGCAAATTGAGGTCTATCAATTTAGAATTTAGAAAAACACAGGCGACGCTGTCAAGGAGTATTTTAAAAATGCATTTTCTTCCTCCATAATCCATTTGTTAAAGGGGACTGCAGTGGATTTAAGCACATGGTTGAATCTATGTTTACAGGTTAAGGAGTCTTTTAAAACAACAATTCAATTCTTTATTTAGAAAGTGAAGTGGTATAATATTTCAGCAATTGTTATGCTTGGAGTTTTCAGGAGATGTTGGACATGAGTGCAAGTTGTCAGGTCAGGAAGGCGATGATGGTGACTATTCAACAGAATACATCCTCAACCTTAGATCCTATGCCAGGTATGCCTTCAGATCAAAGGTATTTTTCTTCCAGAAGTTTCACACTGGAAGTTAAAATTGAGGTTTATGGCGCACCACATAAAAAGGTTATATTGCATCAACATGAAATGAACATTCCAGAGCCACTCTCCATTTACAGCTATATAAAAACATCTATTATTGGGAAAAATATCTATAGGGTTAACTGTATCAAGCATTTGAAGTGTGCGACAGCATGCGAGTCGTTTAATGGTCCATCCCCCACACACACCCACCCACTCCTAAACGGCTAGATGGATTTTGACAAAACTTTGCAGGAAGCATCGGTATGATGTCTTGTTGTGCATGTCTTGTTTTCGGTTTGATTCGCTGATTTTTGACGGAGTTCTGTCACTTTGAATTTTTTTAAAGTTAAATTTGTTGTTGCCGCTTCTCCTTAACGCCTTGTTGGATATTAACAAAACTTTGCAGAAGCATCGGTGTGATGTCTTGTGCATCATCGCGTTTTCGGTCTTGTTGCTGATTTTTGACGGAGTTATGTCCCTTTGAATTTTTTACATTAAATGTGTTGTCGCCGCTACTCCTAAATGGCTTGTTGGATATTGACAAAACTTTGCAGAAGTATCGGTATGATGTCATGCTTTCGTTCCGGTTCACTGATTTTTGGTGGAGTTATGGCCCTTTGAATTTTTTACTTTAAATATAATATTGTCGCCGCTACTCCTCCTAAATAGCTTGTTGGGACTTGTGAAGAAACTTTGCAGGAAGCATTAGTATTATGTCGAGTTGTGCATATTGCACGTTCATTCCGGTTAGCTGATTTTTGACAGATTTATGACCCATCTTTTTTACTTTTAAATTTGTTTTCGCCGCTAATCCTCCTTAATGGCTTGATGCATTTTGACGAAACTTTGCAGTGGTATGAGACATCAGTTTTTCTCAAAAACAACCTCTAGTTTGAAAAAGTTTTACATACACAAAATATGACGATTGACTGAACATTTTTGTCAGTTTGATGTCAGGTTACTGCATTGCGACAGGTTATAATGGGTATACTTTTAAGGAGTCAAACATTTTTCATTGACAACCAATCAGTATATTTATGTCTGTATATTTATCGATAAGTCTTTTAAAAGCCACATGTGCTGTTATGTGGCGTAACACAGCACATGTACATGTACAATTCAATTCTTTATTTAGGAATTGAAGTGGTATAATATTTCAGCAATTGTTATGCTTGGAGTTTTCAGGAGATGTTGGACATGAGTGCAAGTTGTCAGGTCAGGAAGGCGATGATGGTGTTCACCATTCAACAGAATACATCCTCAACCTTAGATCCTATGCTAGGTATGCCTTCAGATCAAAGGTATTTTTCTTGCAGAAGTTCCACACTGGAAGTTAAAATTGAGGTTTATGGCGCTCCACATAAAAAGGTTATATTGCATCAACATGAAATGAACACTCCAGAGCCACTCTCCATTTACAGCTATATAAAAACATTTATATATAAATGGGAAGGATATCTATATGGTTAACAAGCATTTGAAGTGTGTGACAGCATGCGAGTCGTTTAATGGTCTTAAATGGTCTCCCCCACCCCACACACCCACTCCTAAACGGCTTGATGGATTTTGACAAAACATCGGTATGATGTCTTGTTGTGCATGTCTTGCTTTCGTTTTGATTCACTGATTTTTGACGGAGTTATGTCCCTTTGAATTTTTTTAAGTTAAATTTATTGTCGCCGCTTCTCCTAAACGCCTTGTTGGATATTAACAAAACTTTGCAGAAGCATCGATGTGATGTCTTGTTGTGCGTATCGCGCCGTTGTTCCGGTTTGCTGATTTTTGACAGAGTTATGGCCCTTTGAATTGTTCACTTTAAATTTGTTATCACCGCTATTCCACCTAAACGGCTTGATGTATTTTGCCGAAACTTTGCAGGAAGCATTGGTATGATGTCTTGTGCATGTCACGCTTTCGGTCTGTTTCGCTGATTTTTGATAGAGTTATGTCCCTTTGAATTTTTTACTTTAAATTTGTTGTCGCCACTTCTCCTAAATGGCTTGTTGGATATTGAAAAAACTTTACAGAAGTATCGGTATGATGTCGTGCTTTCGTTCCAGTTGACTTGATTTTTTATGGCCCTTTAAATTCTTTACTTTAAATATAATATTGTCGCCGCTACTCCGCCAAAATAGCTTTTACACCCCATGGGCCATCCAAACCCCCCCCTCCACGTGGTTATTTGGTGCACATGTCACCACCACCCCATCCCACACGCAACGATTTAACAATCTTTTTGTTTTATCACACAGCTCTATGCTCAATTTTATAGTGGTGCCATACTGGAATAGCGTGCTGTAGACAAATAACATGATACAGACACCGGACTGCATGGCCAGTCCTAGAATTACGACTTTATATGCTTGGGACTACTAGTACCATGAAGTGTTTGATATAATCCAGCCAGGGATTGAACCCACAGTCTCCCGCATTCAAGGTTGATGCTCTATAAAACCAGTAGGTAAGGCTGTGACTAAGATTGCAATGAGGCCCTTTTAATATAATATAGGTTTTAAATTTTCAGAATTATTAAAAACTATTATATTTAAAATGTTGTTTTTTTTATACATTTATAAATTTATTTTGTCTTTTTAGGAGACATTAATTTATTTATAAATATACTATCTTTTCAGATCTATGTTCTTCGGGAACGGTTTAGGTGCCAACAGATGAAGTCAAATGAAAATGAGAACAGTTTTAAGAGGGTTCGAGTCATCCTACAGAGGTTTAGATGTATACATATAGTGCTATCAGGCATATAGTGTTAATTACCATTTTCCGACTGTCCCATATGTCTGTTTTAAATTTAAGTTTTACTCAGGATACCTCGAGCCGTAAAGCTTTTAAACTTCATACATGTTTGCATCTACATGACAGCAATAATTAAGTCGGTTTGATTTCCAGAAGATGATGTTAAACGAACAATGAGGACAATTTTGAGAGGGTTTGAGGCCGCTTACCGGGGCTTAGATGTGTAGATAAATGGAGCTAATTGTTATCCAGAGGTGCAGTGTATATTGTTTTAATAATTATGGTCTTCAGTCTGCGAAATTAGCGGTTGTCCGGGACAACCAATTTACGAACAGGACAACCACGTGTTCCCACTTTGGTTGTCCGATCGGACAACCAAACTTTCTGAAAACGCAAAGCTATTTATCAATCAAAATAAGTATAAAAGTCGAACAGGAAACACGATTTCGGCTTTTTCATTGACATTGAGAAAATTACTGTGACACCGGTATAAACGCTACGAGGAATTGATCAATTAATTGTATCCCTCTATGGAAGGTCACAACACGGTCACGACCTCGTTTTTGATCGGATTTTGCCGAATTCTTTATTTTTTATAGAGCAACCAATCGGAACTGTCGCATTCCGTCACTCGGGAATAAACATTTACCAAAATTGGCGAAGAGTTCCGATCGATAGTGCAACGAGTTCGTGAATTATTTCATCCAATGAGAATAAAATAAACATCATCAATAAGCTAATTTAGCGCATGCGTCGGTAAAAACGTGTTTCCGGTTGTCACAAAATGTCAGTGTTGCGGTACGTGACGGGTGCCATTCCTGGTAAACCAGTGAATAAACCAGTGAAAGAGTCCAAACAATAGTCAAGTAAGCGTTACGAAGCCAACAGAGACAGAAATTTTGTTTCTTTTTGGCAAGTTGGTCGAGAGTGACTTAAATGTACCGAACGATGGTAAAGTGCAGTGCACTTGGTGCACAGAATCCGGATTAGACAATGTTGGTTCCTTTTTAAAGGGGTGTATTGACACTATAAAAAAGCATGAACAGTCAAAAATCTATGATGACTAATGATGACTGTGACTTTTCAGAAAAAGACATAGACAATGTTATTTCTTTGTATACAAAAGAATGAAAAATGAATAAATAGTGTGAAGACATGTTTTGCTTTGGTTTACATATATCATAAGAGTAATAAAGCCTTCAGTTTTTAAAAGAAACATTTCAGGCAACCACTTTTCCTTTCGGGCAACCAGTTTTTGATGAAATGGTTGCCCGAAGGACAACCAAGTCTAAAAGTTAATTTCGCAGACTGGGTCTTTATTTAAAAAAACATTATTAATATAGGTCTCCGAGAAAGAAAAAAAATCAAAGATGTGTTTACCTGTTTATTTTAGAATCAGACAGGGGATTGAAATATTTCTTGACATGTTTCCTCGACCCCCATTTTTTAAATACATTTTTCAAATGTGTTTCACATGAAGTCTATAGTTTTGTTTTGAAGGACAATATTAGTTTTCATATTTATTATACACAAATCATTATTTGAATCCTTGAAAGCAAATTGATTTTGCAAACACCCCAGTGGATTATATTTCATCCATAACATTTTTCAACATATAGTAGAATAAAGAGGGAAAAGACATAAAATGATGTGGGGTTAGTAAATTTGGGTGCTAATTTAACTGTTTTATTAGCTACAAGGTTGCTGTGTGTCCCTTCAGTGTATATTCAATGTAAATAAGTGCTCAATATTATATTCAGTCTGCAAATGTTTCTACCAAAATGTTCTCCTCCTGCTGTTTGGAATTAATATTTAGTTCCAACTTTTTCATGTTAAAGTGAAATTTAATAGATTTTCGTTTATAGTTTATTTTTTCACATTGCATTTTGCATATCAGTTGTTTGTTTTATAGTTTAAATATTTCAGTATAAAAATGCTTAGGAAACACTTTTTCAGTGTCAAAAAGCTTTAAATTTCATTTCTGCCGTTTCACCAATATCACTTTTTTAAAATTATGTAACATATTATTTCCATGTACTGTTCAACGTTTGCTGCTGAGATATAGTGATGTTATTTATTCTGTTAAATTTGAATCCTGTACAGGGGACCTAGATTTAAGTACATATAAACTTTATTGCCTTTATTACTGATTGTTTCTTATTGATCACATCCTTATGTATTCCATGCTCTAGCGGTCAAAGACCTGTAGTGCTTATCTTTGACTTATTGTGGCGCATCATTTTGACTATATTTACGTTTCCATTTATATCTGCTCAAATTTTCACTAGCCCTCAGAGGACCCTTTATTGAAAAAGAAAGACGAAGCTTTTTAAATCCTTCATTTATGCAGCTTTCACAAAGATCTGCACAGAAGCTTCGTAATAGCTGCGTAAAAACTGCGTTTTACGCCAATACTGCCAGTTTTTACGCAGCTATTGCGAAGCTAGCAGTATTGGCACCTGCGTAAAAGCTGCGTTTGCGTTTTACGCAGCTTTTACAGAGAAAAACGCAGCTTTTACAGAAATCTGCGTAAAATCTTCTTTATGCAGACCTGCGTAATAGCTACGTAAAAGCTAGCGGTATTGGCACCTGCGTAAAAGCTGCGTTTTACGCAGCTTTTACAGAGATCTGCGTAAAAGCTGCGTTTATGCAGACCTGCGTAATAGCTACGTAAAAGCTAGCGGTATTGGCACCTGCGTAAATGCTGCGTTTTACGCAGCTTTTACAGAGATCTGCGTAAAAGCTGCGTTTATGCAGACCTGCGTAATAGCTACGTAAAAGCTAGCGGTATTGGCACCTGCGTAAAAGCTGCGTTTTACAGAGATCTGCGTAAAAGCTGCGTTTATGCAGACCTGCGTAATAGCTACGTAAAAGCTAGCGGTATTGGCACCTGCGTAAAAGCTGCGTTTTACGCAGCTTTTACGCAGCTTTTACATTAAAGGTAAAATATTATGTAGACCTTTGAAAACGCAGCTTTTGCGCAGCTTGTTTGTTAATGCTATGTTTTGCATCATTTTTGTAAAGTCTGCGCAAAAGCTGCGTATACGAAGAAATACGCAGGTGCCAATACCGCTAGCTTTTACGTAGCTATTACGTACGTTTTACGTAGCTTTTGAAATAATTTTAGCTACGCAAAACGTACGTATAACGTAGCTTTTTTTGACAAGGGAATTCCCCACAACTCAATTGTTTTTGTGCAAGATTTACCCACCCACCTGTAGATGCGATGACCGGACATATTGTGGACCCCTATGATGACGTCTACCTAAAGTGCACTGCCCCTGTCCAACATGTGGAAAGTTTATATATATTATCACATAACATGCAGTGTGGGAGTTTAATAAAGCTATGATATATTTGTCATACTCTAATCTAATGAATATGCAAATGAAGGCCGAACCATTGTTCTGACTTTTCCGTTTCGTTCGGTGTTCATCGAAATGGCCTCGTGGATTTCCGTAACCATTTAAAACACCGGATTGCGGAAATGGACGAGGTAGTTCCGTTGTTCGATGACGATTAGAGACCGAGCTTATTTTTATAGGCATTTACAATAATAAATGTTCCTAATGAGGCTTATTTTTAGAGTTATTCTAGGCCCATTCTCCATATTTTATCTGATGTACATGGAGGATGAGCCTGGTGTGTTCATTCCTGTTAGGCGCCATATAACCTTTCATGTGTGCGCCTTAAAACCCAATTCAGTTCAATCCAATTGTATATAAAAAAAAAAAAAAACATACATTTAGATAAAATACAATTGTTTTGTGGTCACTTTAAGTTTGTGCATTAAAGTTTGTTTTTTTTTCAGGAAGAGGTATGCTATGTACTATATGCGTCACACATCAACGAAGACAGAATAAATGCCCACCTGGCCGAGCCGTTTGGATTGACATCCCCTGTACATCACTCAGACGGGCATCCTGCACAGTGAATCAGACTCTCACAAAGAGGCTCTTGTCTTTGAGAAGACTTCCAGATCTGGTGGTATTGAAGCTGCTCTCGCGCGAGAAGAAGACGTCAACCGTGAGGCCTTAAAGGCATCCATGACTTTGTTGTACCTGCTCTGCCAGGAAGAAATTCCTCACACAACGAAGCATCAGCCACTAGTCACAGTTGTGAAACATCTAGGAGTTGACGTCCTGAAATCCCTGGATAAAGGCGGAAACGCTAATTACTCGTCGCACCGCCACATCACCGAACTAGTTGTGCTGTTTGGGGAAACAATCTGGGAAGGGTTAAGAGAAGGGATAAACCAGTCGCCCTTCTTCAGTGTATTAGTTGATGAAACGACAGATATCGCCACAACATGCCAGCTGATAATCTATGTCAGATACTTGAAGAGTGGGAAGAGCGAGGCCATTGCCATCCCCAATGGAAAATCCGACAATTACTCAGGCCATAGTCAAGTTCCTTGAAGACAACCAGTTTCCGATCGCCAAGCTCTGTGCCTTTGGATCCGATGGTGCTGCATCAATGGTGGGAAAGAAGAATGGTGTGAGCGTGCAGCTTCAGCGACTGGTCCTCATCTGCTGTCAAATCATTGTGTGGCACACAGACTTGCACTGGCCAGTGCACAGGCAGCATCAAAAGTGAGCTACATGGGCAAGTTCAAGCGAGTTATTGAGCAACTGTACCGGTTCTACAGCAGTAGCGGCGTACGTACAGCATCACTGAGAGAAATCCAGACAGTGTTGAACGAGCCCATGGTCAAGATTACAGAAGCTAAGGATGTCAGATGGCTCTCGCACGACCGAGCAGTCCAAGCAGTGAGACGTTGCCTACCAGCGGTCATAATTAGTTTGGAGTACAAGGCAAATGAGAAAGCTGATGCTACAGCTGCAGGGTTGTCGATGCTGATACAGAAGTACGAGTTTGTTGCCGCTTTGTACATGATGAGCGCTGTACTGCCAGTCCTGTCAGCACTATCGAGAGCACTACAGGTGTGTATTAAGTTCAAATAAATAAGCAGGCAAAACTATTAAGAGATCACTTTTTGGTAATTGAGTCAGTGAAAATGCATGGTAATTGCATTTCAATTTTACTGATCAACTGTTATATTTTGATTAGTAATTGATGTTTTTACATTGTAGACAAGAGATGGCGCCTACAGTCTGGTTGGCAGCCTTGTTGCAGGGACAGTCTCAACTGTAAATTCCCTTCGAGAACATCCAGGCGAGCACTTCCGAGAACTACCATCTGTTATGGAAGATATGTCAAGACAGCCCTTCAGCTTCCACCCCAGTACCGAGACAGAGGTTGCAGCTTTCGTCAAAAATGTAAGTCTTAAGGCAACATGGAATTGAAACAAGAGGCCCAAGAGGGCCTGTGGACGCTCTACTGGCTAACACGGCTCTTATAACATCAGTGAAGCAATTGACTGCCATTTACGGTTTTTTTTGAAAGTTTCGGGCAAAAAACAGCTTTTTAATTAAATCAAGGGCCATAACTAAAGAATCTGGTAAAGTTTGGTAAAGATCAGATGAAAAATGAAGGCCCCACCGTATTAACGAGGCAAAATATAGCATTTTTATCTAAATCAAGAGCCGTAACTCCTCTGTATATATGAAAAAAAAATGAAAAAATGAAAAAAATAAAAAAATAAAAAAAAATAATAATAATATAAAAAAAGAAAGTCATAAAATCTGCTAAAGTCTGGCAAAGATCGGATGAAAAATGAAGGCCCTATCGTCTTAACGAGGCAAAATATAGCATTTTGAACTAAATCAAGGGCCATAACTCCGCTGTTACTAGTCCGATATGAATGGTTTTGGAACTTGTCCGAGCTTTCATTGATATTAACAACTTGATCAAGTTTGGTAAAGATCGGATGAACAATGAAGACCCTATCGTCTTAACGAGAGAAAATATATTTTAACTAAATCAAGGGCCATAACTCCGCTGGTTTTCGAACTTGTTCGAGCTTTCAACGACATTAACAATCTGATAAAATTTGGTAAAGATCGGATGAACAATGAAGCCCCGATCGTCTTAACGAGGCAAAATATAGCATTTTTAACTAAATGAAGGGCCATAACTATGTTGTTACTAGTCCGATATGGCTGGTTTTCAAAATTGTCGGAGCTTTCATTGATATCAACAATCTGATAAAGTTTGGAAAAGATCGGATGAACAATGAAGCCCCTATCGTCTTAACGAGGAAAAATATAGCATTTTTAACTAAATCAAGGGCCATAACTCCGCTGTTACTGGTCCGATATAGCTGGTTTTCAAAACTGTTTGAGCTTTCAACAACATTAACAATCTGATAAAGATTGGTAAAGATCGGATGAACAATGAAGCCTCTATCGTCTTAACGATGCAAAATATAGCATTTTTAACAATCAAGGGCCATAACTCCGCTGTTACTAGTCCGATATGGCTGGTTTTCGAACTTGTCCGAGCTTTCATTGATATTAACAATGTGGTAAAGTTTGATAAAGATAGGATGAAAAACGAAGGCCCTATCGTCTTAACGAGGCAAAATATAACAATATAGCATTTTTAACTAAATCAAGGACCATAACTGCTGTTACTGGTCCGATATGGCTGGTTTTCGAACTTGTCCGAGCTTTCATTGATATTAATAATGTGGTAAAGTTTGGTAAAGATAGGATGAAAAATGAAGGCCCTATCGTCTTAACGAGGCATAATATAGCAATATAGCATTTTTAACTAAATCAAGGGCCATAACTCCGCTGTTACTTGTCCGATCTGGTTTGTTTTCGAACTCGTCTGAGCTTTCATTTATATTTACAACCTATTAAAGTTTGGTAAAGATCGGATTAAAAATGAAGGCCCTATCGTCTTAACGAGCAAAAAGTTAACGCCGACGACGGACAACGGACGACGGACGAAGGACGGACGACGGACAACTCGGCATCCCATAAGCTCTGCCTTCGGCCAGTAGAGCTAATAAAATCAGGCATTGAAAATTGTAATCATTCATATGTGTTTAAGTAAAGGATAAATAAATAAAACAAGAGGCCCAAGAGGGCCTGTGGACGCTCTACTGGCTAACATGGCTCTGATAACATCAATGAAGCGAGTGAAAGCTAAATCAAGGGCCATAACTAAAGAATCTGTTACAATTCGGAAAGATCAGATGAAAAATGAAGGCCCTACTGTATTAACGAGGCAAAATATAGCATTTTTAACTAAATCAAGAGCCATAACTCCTCTGTTACTGGTCCGACTGGTCCAACATAAAAAAAAAATCCAAAAATCCGGAAAAAAAATCCAAAAAAAAAATCCGAAAAAAAACAAACAATTCAAACAATAAAAAAATAAATAACAAAAATAACAAAAAATCAATAAAATAAAAAAATATAAAAAGATCTTAAACTGATGTTAACAATCTGATAAAGTTTGGTAAAGATCGCATGAACAATGAAGCCCCTATCGTCTTAACGAGGCAAAATATAGCATTTTTAACTAAATCAAGGGCCATTACCTCCACTGTTACTAGTCCGATATGGCTGGTTTTCGAACTTGTCCGAGCTTTCAATGACATTAACAATCTAATAAAGTTTGGTAAAGATCGGACTAACAATGAAGCCCCTATCGTCTTAACGAGGCAAAATATAGCATTTTTAACTAAATCAAGGGCCATAACTCCGCTGTTACTGGTCCAATATGGCTGGTTTTCGAACTTGTCCGAGCTTTCAACGACATTAACAATCTGATAAAGTTCGGTAAAGATCGGATGAACAAAGAAGCCCCTATCGTCTTAACGAGGCAAAATATAGCATTTTTAACTAAATCAAGGTCCATAACTCCGCTGTTACTATTCCGATATGGCTGGTTTTCAAACTTGTCCGAACATTCATCGATATTAACAATCTGATAAAGTTTGGTAAAGATCGGATGAACAATGAAGCCCCTATCGACTTAACAAGGCAAAATATAGCATTTTTAACTAAATCAAGGGCCATAACTCCGCTGTTACTAGTCTGATATGGCTGGTTTTCGAACTTGTCCGAGCTTTCATTGATATTAACAATGTGGTAAAGTTTGGTAAAGATAGGATGAAAAATGAAGGCCCTATCGTCTTAACGAGGCAAAATATAGCATTTTTAACTAAATCAAGGGCCACAACTCCGCTGTTACTTGGGCGATCTGGCTGGTTTTCGAACTCATCCGAGCTTTCATTGATATAAACAACCTGTTAAAGTTTGGTAAAGATTGGATTAAAAATGAAGGCCCTATCGTCTTAACGAGACAAAAGTTAACAACAGACGACGGACGACGGACAACGGACGGACGACGGACAACTCGGCATCCCATAAGCTCTGCTGGCCTTCGGCCAGTAGAGCTAACAAAAAGGAAATAACATCATTTACTTAATTATTGTTTCTAACTTTCTTATTGCAGGTGTACAGCCCATTCATGCAGTCTGTTGTTGACAACCTGGAGAAGTGTTTCCCCAACACCACTGAACTGGAGGCTTTCTCTGTCTCAGTCAGCAGCAGTGGCCAAAAGATGCAGAAGAGTTTGAAGAGTATGGCAGAGAGGAGATACAGGTATGCACAGAATATAATTAATCAGCTTTAGAATAGACAAATTTAGCTTCTTACATAGAATAAACTGAACGCTTTAGCTTAGAATAAATCAAAAATGTCACAGTTGATTGTTTTCTGTTAATATCAAACACTTTTAGAGAAGAAGTAATTTCTTTAACTTTTGTATTAGTGAAGGCTATATAAACATTATTTTATCCTTTCAGATGCTGACTGATCGTTTCCGGTCATCATTGGATTGCCCAGAAAGTGTCCAGGCAGAGTTCCGACTTATGAAGAACTCGGTAAAGGGAGACCCGGACCTGAACCAGCAGCCTACCCACAAGGTGATGGAGGAGGTAGCTGGAACTCTCTGCGATGTCCTTCCAAACCTGGCCAGATTAGCAGCTGTAGGTCTACTTATACCAAGTAACAAATTGAAAATATGCATTTATTCAAATCTGGTAGGTCTACTTGGTACCATCTTCCACTGCTGGTAAGTATTTAAATAACAAATTGAAAATTGCATTTATTCCAATTTAAAACCAAAACGCAATAAACATACTACACAATGATGCATGATTGTTTACATAAATAAAGTTAACAAACAAGGAAATTAATGAAATAACTAGAGATTGAAATAATTTATTTGTTCTTTATTGATTATAACAAACATAAATTAATAGAGAATATAAAAGTATTTAAAACATTTTCAGACTGTGAACGAGGATTTTCAGCAATGAAGAGGGTGAATTTTACAGTATTCCATGGCATTTCTAGAGACGGGCACCCGTCTCTAGAAATGCCATCCTCATTAGATGTTTTCCACAGATTTCCGTAGAAATTGGCATGGAAAACAGTAAAATGCCGCGGAATTCCGCGGAATTCTGTTAATTTCCACGGAATTGTTTTCAACCCAATATTTTCCGTCCATTTTTTCCGCGGAATATAACCAACACCTAAAACATTTCCACGGAATTCGATGGAATAGCAGAATATTTCCACGGAAAGTTGAACTTAGACAAATTTTGGGATGGAAAAAAGGATGGAAAATAACTTCGTCCTTTTTGAGGATGGAAATTGATGGAAACTGTGGACTTAGAAAATTTCAGACGAAACTATTTGTGAACTTGTACATTTTTTATATATATGTACATGTATACATTACACACAATAAATGTTTTAGGTTGACTCCTGGTTAACAGAGAAATTTTTTGTTACCTCTTACTACATTCATTCATGAGCCAGCCCACATTGTCCTTTTAAGCCACCACATCAATAAAATCTCAGCGAAAAATAGGACAATTATTGTATTTAATAAAATAAATTTTGATATTATTTATGAGCGAAAGATAAACAATAATTGAAATCGCAGCAGATTGCAACGTTTTATCGTCAGAAGACTACATAGCTTATTTAATAATCATGGCTTCAAATCCCATGGAGCTTTAGTCAGATCTAGGTCTAGGATGGTGTTATTGTTTTTTTAATTTGAAAAAATACTGGTTGACTTGAACTTTGCAAAAAGCAAGTCCCACTTCCGATATCTGACCCTACCTAGGGGCAGGAACAAGATGGAAAACAGCATGTATTAAAATGAATGGGTAATGCTAACCAATGTTTAATTCAGAGTACAGTGTACCGGTATGAAGTAAATTGGAAAAGAAAAACTGAAAAATAAGCATTTGAAAAGCTTGAAAATAAGCGGTTCAAGAAATATGGAGAGGACACGAAATATAGTGCATATGACCTTCGGCCTCTAAGTGTGACTTTGACCTTGAACGGACGTGGCTGAAAGTTGCTCTGCACGTCGTCTCGATATGGTGAACATTTGTGCCAAGTTATTTTAAAATCCTTCAAGCGGTTCACGAGATATGAAGTGGACACGACTTGTGACGGACAGACAGACAGACGGACGACAGACAGACATCCAAGCTAAAAACAATATGTGGGGAAGACGTAATAAGGCATATAGATCATTAAAACATCAGAAACATCAACACACATATCAAACTTTCCATCTCTTTTCAACCGCGTTTAAACCGGGAAGTAACCGGGAAATCGACCGGGAAATAGTTATCACCCAAATTACGTGACGTCACAGTTTTTAAAAAATGCGGTTTCGACTCGCGCCTTTGCAAACAGCAGAAGTTAAACATTAACAACATCGTAAGTATTTTCGAGTGTACACGTAACATATGTCATGCGCATGAACAATGTAATAAGTATATATATATATCCTTTCACGAAACGAGAAGTCATTAGTCCCTTTTTAAATGGAGAAATTCGTATTCTGAAAACGATGTCATCAGTTTTCGCAAATGTACGGCGATCATCTATGCAGACATATAAGCAATAGATTACAATGTCCCATATCAATATCACTTATAGTTTTCAAGAAGTAGTCGCTACAAATTTGTATTTTAAAACTCTATTTTTAGCTTTGGCGGCCATCTTGGATTTAACATCAACATGAATTTTTACTAGGATCAATTAGACTTTATGCGCAACATTTCTGTAAAGTTTCATGAATAACCATCCAGTAGTTTCAGAGGAGTTGTCGCTACAAATAAAAGTTTACGGACAGACGGACAGACGGACGGACGACGGACGCCGCACCACGGCATAAGCTCTGCTGATCTCTGATCAGTCGAGCTAAAAACAAACAAAAAATGTGTTTTAATGTTTTATGATAATCTATTTTCAGATTTCGGTTTCTTGGAGACGCCAAAAATGAATTGAATTTGGAGTTTAAGGCGCACCAACACATAAAAGGTTATATGGCGCATTAACAGAAATGAACATGCCAAGCTCATCCTCCATTCTCACCCGCAGAACTGCAGAGTTGCTGCAAAATCTATTGTAGACACTCCATTTATGCTGGAGCCACGTTTATGATTGTTTTTCTGTCACTGCTCTAGTTAGTGATTTGAGCAAGATGGCACCTGAAACAATGCAGGGGTCATGATGATGACCTTTAATGAGCATGAACAAAAAAGGATCAAATGAAAATGAATTTGTGGGAGTTCTACGGAACCACACGGGGGCCAAAAATAATGTAGGTGCAAATGAGGAGGGATGAGATTTTGCAGTGCATAGATCAAAGTACCTCGAATGAAACAAGAGGCCCAAGAGGGCCTGTGGACGCTCTACTGGCTAACATGGCTCTTATAACATCAATGAAGTGAGTGACTGCCATTTACATTTTTTTGAAAGTTTCGGGCAAAAAAACAGCTTTTTAACTAAATCAAGGGCCATAACTAAAGAATCTGGTAAAGTTGGTAAAGATCAGAAAAATGAAGGCCCAACCGTATTAACGAGGCAACATATAGCATGTTTAACTAAATCAAGAACACCTCTGTTACTGGTCCGACTGGTCGAACATAGAGCTAAAAAAATTCAAAATTCAAAAAAAAAAAAAAAAAAAAAAAAAAAAAAATTTAAAACAAAAATTATTCAAAAAAATAAAAAAATAAAAATATTCAATAAAAAAAAAATAAAAAAAAGATTAAAAAAAATAAATAAAATCAATCAAAAATAATAAAAAAAAAATCCAAAAAAAATATTAAAAAAATAATAATTCAAAAAAAAAATCCCTATACATGTCTGTAAAACATGTATGTGACCCTTGGGGCGGGGTCAAATATGACCCGAGGGTTACCATTTGAACAAACTTGGTAAAGGACCATAAACTTATAGCAAATGCAAAATATTAAACCTCTGGCTCATGCAGTTCCAGAGAAGATTTTTTTTCCAGTTTTTCCCTATACAAGCATTTATGTAAAACTGTGAATCCCCGGGGCGGGGCCAGATGTGACCCCAGGGTCCCCATTTGAACAAAATAGGTAAAGGACCATAAGCTTATAGCAACAGCAAAATATTAAACCTCTGGCTCTTGCAGTTTCAGAGAAGAGATTTTTTAAGTTTTTCCCTATACATGTCTATGTAAAACATGTGACCCTTGGGGCGGGACCAAATGTGACCCCAGGGTCACTATTTGAACGAACTTGGTAAAGGACCATAAGCTTATAATAAATGTAACATATCAAACCTCTGACTCTTGTAGTTGGTGAGAAGAAGATTTTTTTAAAAAAAATCCTATATAAGTCTATGTAAAACTGTGACCCTCGGGGCGGGGACAAATTTGACCCCCGGGTCACCATTTGAACAAACTTAGTAGAGGACCATAAGCTGATGCTACATGTATTACATGAGAGCTCTGTGCCAAGTGGTTCCAGAGAAGCAGAATTTTTTCAGTTTTTCCCTATACAAGCCTATGTAAAACTGCGACCCCCGGGGTGGGGCCAAATGTGACCCCTAGGTCACCATTTGAACAAACTTGATAGAGGACCACAAGCTTATAGCAAATGTAAAATATTAAACCTCTGGCTCTTGCAGTTTCAGAGAAGAAGATTTTTTAAGTTTTTCCCTATACATGTCTATGTAAAACATGTGACCCTTTGGGCGGGGCCAAAAGTGACCCGAGGGTCACCATTTGAACAAACTTGGTAAAGGACCATAAGCTTATAGTAAATGCAAAATATCAAACCTCTGGCTCTTGTAGTTTCCGAGAAGAAGATTTTTAAAAAGAAAATCCTATATAAGTCTATGTAAAACTGTGACCCCCGGGGCGGGGACAAATTTGACCCCAGGGTCACCATTTGAACAAACTTAGTAGAGGACTATAAATTGATGCTACATGTAATACATGAGAGCTCTGTGCCTTGTGGTTTCAGAGAAGAAGATTTTTTAAAGTTTTTTCCTATATGTCTATATGAAAAACATGCAAAACCTCAATATACAAATTTTGGACCCCCGGGGCACGGCCATTTTTTACCCCGGGGACTTTATTTGAACAAACTTGATAGTCTAGGCGTTGGCGATCATTTTAAAAGAAAAACTGTTGAAATCTGTCCAGCGGTTCTGGAGAAGAAGATTTTTTAAGGTTTCGACCATATATGGTAATGGCAGTTATCTTGGATATAGCGTTGACCTAATTTTAACAAATCTAAAAAGCATTCATCTAAGGATCATCCACGTGAAGTTTGGTCAAAATTAGCCAAGCGGTTTCTGAGGAGAAGTCGTTTGAAGAAAAGTTAACGGACGACAGACAGACAGACGACAGACAGACGACGGACGACGGACAACACAGCATCCCATAAGCTCTTCTGGCCCTTGGCCAGTAGAGCTAAAAAACAATGTCCCTACCAAACTGCATGGTCACCAAGATAGATTGTTTGGAGATGCCGCTGTATGGCCATGGGACTGCTGTTTTTAGCTCTACTGGCCAAGGGCCAGCAGAGCTTATGGGATGGTGTGTTGTCCGTCGTCCGTCGTCCGGCGTCCATCGTCCGTCGTCCGTTAACTTTTCTTCAAACGACTTCTCCTCAGAAACCGCTTGGCTAATTTTGACCAAACTTCACATGGATGATCCTTAGATGAATGCTTTTTAGATTTGTTAAAATTAGGTCAGCACTACATCCAAGATGGCTGCCATTACCATATATGGTCGAAACCTTAAAAAATCTTCTTCTCCAGAACCGCTGGACAGATTTCAACAGTTTTTCTTTTAAAATGATCGCCAACGCCTAGACTATCAAGATTGTTCAAATAAAGTCCCTGGGGTCAAAAATGGCCGTGCTCCGGGGGTCCAAAATTTGTATATTGAGGTTTTGCATGTTTTTCATATAGACATGTAGGAAACAACTTTAAAAAATCTTCTTCTCTGAAACCACAAGGCACAGAGCTCTCATGTATTACATGTAGCATCAGCTTATGGTCCTCTACTAAGTTTAATCAAATGGTGACCCTGGGGTCAAATTTGTCCCCGCCCCGGGGGTCACAGTTTTACATAGACTTATATAGGATTTTTTTTTAAAAAATCTTCTTCTCAGAAACTACAACAGCCAGAGGTTTGATATTATGCATTTACTATAAGCTTATGGTCCTTTACCAAGTTTGTTCAAATGGTGACCTTAGGGTCACATTTGGCCCCGCCCCAAGGGTCACATGTTTTACATAGACATGTATAGGGAATTCTTCAAACGACTTCTCTTCAGAAACCGCTTGGCCAATTTTGACCAAACTTCAAATGGATGATCCTTAGATGAATGCTTTTTAGATTTGTTAAAATTAGGTCAGCGCTACATCCAAGATGGCTGTCATTACCATATATGGTCGAAACCTTAAAAAATCTTCTTCTCCAGAACCGCTTGACAGATTTCAACAGTTTTTCTTTTAAAATGATCACCATCGCCTAGACTATCAAGTTTGTTCAAATAAAGTCCCCGGGGTCAAAAATTGCCGTGCCTTGGGGGTCCAAAGTTTGCATATTGAGGTTTTGCATATTTTTCATATAGACATATAGGAAAAAACTTTAAAAAATCTTCCTTCTCTGAAACCACAAGGCACAGAGATCTCATGTATTACATGTAGCATCAGCTTATGGTCGTCTGCTAAGTTTGTTCAAATGGTGACCATGGGGTCGAATTAGTCCCTGCTCCGGGGGTCACAATTTTACATAGACTTATATAGGATTTTTTTCTTCATTTTCTTCTCGGAAACTACAACAGCCAGAGGTTTGATATTTTGCATTTACTATAAGCTTATGGTCCTTTACCAAGTTTGTTCAAATGGTGACCCTCGGGTCACATTTGGCCCTGCCCCAAGGGTCACATGTTTTACATAGACATGTATAGGGAAAAACTTAAAAAATCTTCTTCTCTGAAACTGCAAGAGCCAGAGGTTTAATATTTTGCATTTGCTATAAGCTTGTGGTCCTCTACCAAGTTTGTTCAAATGGTGACCCAGGGGTCACATTTGGCCCCACCCCGGGGGTCACAGTTTTACATAGGTTTCTATAGCCAAAAATGAAAAAATATCTTCTTCTCTGGAACCACATGGCAAAGAGCTCTCATGTATTACATGTAGCATCAGCTTATGGTCCTCTACTAAGTTTGTTCAAATGCTGACCCTGGGGTCAAATTTGTCCCCGCCCCAAGGGTCACAGTTTTACATAGACTTATATAGGATCTTTTTTTAAAAAT
Source organism: Cyrtodaria siliqua (assembly GCA_037043455.1). Taxonomy (NCBI): domain Eukaryota; kingdom Metazoa; phylum Mollusca; class Bivalvia; order Adapedonta; family Hiatellidae; genus Cyrtodaria; species Cyrtodaria siliqua. The sequence goes on along the minus strand of JAWPHD010009608.1, from coordinate 76,187 downwards.
CTTCTTCTCGGAAACTACAAGAGCCAGAGGTTTGATATTTGACATTTACTATAAGCTTATGGTCCTTTACCAAGTTTGTTCAAATGGTGACCCTGGTGTCACATCTTGCCCCGCCCCGGGGTCACAGTTTTACATAAATGTTTGTATAGGGAAAATTTGAAAATATTTTCTTCTCTGCAACTGCAACAGCCAAAGGTTTAATATTTTGCATTTGCTATAACCTTATGGTCCTTTACCAACTTTGTTCAAATGGTGAACCTCGGGTCACATTTGACCCTGCCCCAAGGGTCACATGTTTTACATAGACATGTATAGGGAAAAACTTAAAAAATCTTCTTCTCTGAAACTGCAAGAGCCAGAGGTTTAATATTTTGCATTTGCTATTAGCTTATGGTCTTCTACCATGTTTGTTCAAATGGTGAGCCATTGGTCACATTTGGTCCCACCTTGGGGGTCACAGTTTTACTTAGGCTTGTATAGGCAAAAACTGAAAAAAATCTTCTTGTCTGGAACCACATGCCACAGAGCTCTCATGTATTATTTTGCATCTGATATTAGCCAAACTTTAGCAGATTTTATGGCTTTCTTTTCTTTTCTTTTTTAATTTGTTTACATCTTCCTTTTTTCTTTTTTTTTTTTAAATTTTTTTTTTTTTTTTTTTTTTTTAAATTTTTAATTTTTTTTTTAATTCATTTTCTTTTTTTTGCATGTTTTTTTTTTTTCCATTTTTTTTTGCATTTTTTATTTTTATATTTTTTTTTTATTTTTTTTTTTTATATATATATTTTTTTTTCTATGTTGGACCAGTTTATTGTTTAACAGCACGAGCCAGAGGTTTGCTATTTTGTATTTAGTATAAGCTTATGGTCCTTTACCAAGTTTGATCAAATGGTGACCGTCAGTTCATATTTAGCCCTGCTCCAAAGATCAAAGTTTTACATTGCCGTAGACATCCGTTCATCTGTACGCTTCATAACTCTTGACAATAATCAACGGATTTTCAAATAACCTTGCACATTTCCTCACCACAACAACACGTTGTGTCGCTCTTTTTTTTTTCTTTTTTTTTTAAATTTTTTCTTCTTTTTCAAATATTTCTTTTTTTTTTTAAATTTTATTTTATTTGATTTTTTTCTTTTTTTTTTTAATTATTTTTAAATAGATCTGTTGGTTTCATATTGCTCCAAGGTCAAGGTCACACTGACAGGTCACTTCGGCGCCATTTGTCACTTACTGTGACATTTCTTGTTTATTATTGCACCAGTAATGTATTAAAGCTAATAGCATAATAAGACGAAATAGTGAATACTTAAAATTTGATTTATTTAAATGTCCCCAGGGTAAAAGTAACAAGAGGTCAATGACCTTGAAGCTCTACTGATTGATTTTGATTTCAGGAAGTAGTCGCTACAGACTTGTTTTTTGAAAATCTATTTTTAACCGTTGCGGCCATCTTGAATTTCCGGCCGACCTGAAATTTTGCTAAGATCAATAAGACATTAAGAGCAACATTCCTGTGAAGTTTCATGAAAATCCGTCAGGTAGTTTCAAAGAAGAAGTCGCTACAAGTTTTCATTATATAACTCTATGTTAACAAAGCAGCCATGTTTAAGGTCAAATCAAAACGACTTTCGACAAGGACCAACATCATGTCATACTGATCATTTTAGAAAAAGTCCCATATCAATATCTCTTATTGTTTTGAAGAAGTAGTCGCTACAAACTTATTTATTTTAAATCTATTTTTAGCTGTGGTGGCCATCTTGAATTTCCGGCCGACCTGAAATTTTTCTAGGATCAACTAGACATCAAGAGCAACATTCCTGTGAAGTTTCATGAACATCCGTCAAGTAGTTTCAGAGGAGTAGTCGCTACAAGTTTTTACTATATATAACTCTATGTAACCAAAGATGGCCACTGGCAGCCATGTTTAACGTCGAATCAAAATAATTTTCCACAAGGATCTACATCATGTCATGCTGATCATTTTAGAAAAAGTCCCATATCAATATCACTTATAGTTTTCAAGAAGTAGTCGCTACAAACTTATTTTTTAAAAATCTATTTTTAGCTGTGACGGCCATCTTGAATTTCCGGCCGACCTGAAATTTTGATAGGATCAATTAGACATCAAGAGCAACATTCCTGTAAAGTTTCATGACAATCCGCCAAGTAGTTTCAGAGGAGTAGTCGCTACAAGTTTTTACTATATAACTCTATGTAAACAAAGATGGCCGCTGGCAGCCATGTTTAACGTTGAATCAAAACGATTTTTGACTAGGATCAACATCATGTAATGCTGATCATTTTAGAAAAAGTCCCATATCAATATCACTTATAGTTTTCAAGAAGTAGTCGCTACAAACTTATTTTTTAAAAATCTATTTTTAGCTGTGACGGCCATCTTGAATTTCCGGCCGACCTGAAATTTTTCTAGGATCAATCAGACATCAAGAGCAACATTCCTGTAAAGTTTCATGAATATCCGCCAAGTAGTTTCAGAGAAGTAGTCGCTACAAGTTTTTACTATATAACTCTATGTAAACAAAGATGGCCGCTGGCAGCCATGTTTAACGTGAATCAAAACGATTTTTGACTAGGATCAACATCATGTCATGCTGATCATTTTAGAAAAAGTCCCATATCAATATCACTTATAGTTTCAAGAAGAAGTCGCTACAAAACTTGTATTTTTAAAACTCTATTTTTAGCTTTGGCGGCCATCTTGGATTTCACATCAACATGAATTTTTGCTAGGATCAACTAGACTTTATGGGCAACATTTCTGTAAAGTTTCATGAATATCCATCCAGTAGTTTCAGCTGTGAAGTCGCTACAAGTTTTTACTATATAACTCTATGTAAACAAAGATGGCCGCTGGCAGCCATGTTTAACGTTGAATCAAAACGATTTTTGACTAGGATCAACATCATGTCATGCTGATCATTTTAGAAAAAGTCCCATATCAATATCACTTATAGTTTTCAAGAAGAAGTCGCTACAAAACTTGTATTTTAAAACTCTATTTTTAGCTTTGGCGGCCATCTTGGATTTCACATCAACATGAATTTTTGCTAGGATCAACTAGACTTTATGGGCAACATTTCTGTAAAGTTTCATGAATATCCATCCAGTAGTTTCAGCTGTGAAGTCGCTACAAGTTTTTACTATATAACTCTATGTAAACAAAGATGGCCGCTGGCAGCCATGTTTACGTTGAATCAAAACGATTTTTGACTAGGATCAACATCATGTCATGCTGATCATTTTAGAAAAAGTCCCATATCAATATCACTTATAGTTTTCAAGAAGAAGTCGCTACAAACTTGTATTTTAAAACTCTATTTTAGCTTTGGCGGCCATCTTGGATTTCACATCAACATGAATTTTTGCTAGGATCAACTAGACTTTATGGGCAACATTTCTGTAAAGTTTCATGAATATCCATCAGTAGTTTCAGCTGTGAAGTCGCTACAAGTTTTTACTATATAACTCTATGTAAACAAAGATGGCCGCTGGCAGCCATGTTTAACGTTGAATCAAAACGATTTTTGACTAGGATCAACATCATGTCATGCTGATCATTTAAGAAAAAGTCCCATATCAATATCACTTATAGTTTTCAAGAAGAAGTCGCTACAAACTTGTATTTTAAAACTCTATTTTTAGCTTTGGCGGCCATCTTGGATTTCACATCAACATGAATTTTTGCTAGGATCAACTAGACTTTATGGGCAACATTTCTGTAAAGTTTCATGAATATCCATCCAGTAGTTTCAGCTGTGAAGTCGCTACAAATAAAAGTTTACGGACAGACAGACGGACAGACGGACAGACGGACGGACGGACGACGGACTCCGCACCACGGCATAAGCTCTGCTGATCTCTGATCAGTAGAGCTAAAAATGATACTGGATATATAAACAGTGAACTGCACTGTATTGAGTACGAAATGAGTTTATTCCCAGAAACAATCGTGCAAATTCGCTCATTTCCGTAGGTCTTCGGAAATAATTAATTTTCACAAAAAAGTTCCGATTGAATCGGAAATTATCGTATTTCCACTTCACGACAAGAACGTTGTGATTTGATTGGTCGAGAATTTTTACGAAAACTGACGATAAGCGGTTTGTTGTTGACGTAACGGATTTTCAAATAACCTTGCACATTTCCTCACCACAACAACACGTTGTGTCGCTCTTTTTTTTTTCTTTTTTTTTTAAATTTTTTCTTCTTTTTTAAATATTTCTTTTTTTTTTAAATTTTATTTTATTTGATTTTTTTCTTTTTTTTTTTAATTATTTTTAAATAGATCTGTTGGTTTCATATTGCTCCAAGGTCAAGGTCACACTGACAGGTCACTTCGGCGCCATTTGTCACTTACTGTGACATTTCTTGTTTATTATTGCACCAGTAATGTATTAAAGCTAATAGCATAAGAAGACGAAATAGTGAATACTTAAAATTTGATTTATTTAAATGTCCCAAGGGTAAAAGTAACAAGAGGTCAATGACCTTGAAGCTCTACTGATTGATTTTGATTTCAGGAAGTAGTCGCTACAGACTTGTTTTTTGAAAATCTATTTTTAACCGTTGCGGCCATCTTGAATTTCCGGCCGACCTGAAATTTTGCTAAGATCAATAAGACATTAAGAGCAACATTCCTGTGAAGTTTCATGAAAATCCGTCAGGTAGTTTCAAAGAAGTAGTCGCTACAAGTTTTCATTATATAACTCTATGTAAACAAAGCAGCCATGTTTAAGGTCAAATCAAAACGATTTTCGACAAGGACCAACATCATGTCATACTGATCATTTTAGAAAAAGTCCCATATCAATATCTCTTATTGTTTTGAAGAAGTAGTCGCTACAAGCTTATTTATTTTAAATCTATTTTTAGCTGTGGCGGCCATCTTGAATATCCGGCCGACCTGAATTTTTTCTAGGATCAACTAGACATCAAGAGCAACATTCCTGTGAAGTTTCATGAACATCCGTCAAGTAGTTTCAGAGAAGTAGTCGCTACAAGTTTTTACTATATAACTCTATGTAACCAAAGATGGCCACTGGCAGCCATGTTTAACGTCGAATCAAAATAATTTTCCACAAGGATCTACATCATGTCATGCTGATCATTTTAGAAAAAGTCCCATATCAATATCACTTATAGTTTTCAAGAAGTAGTCGCTACAAACTTATTTTTTAAAAATCTATTTTTAGCTGTGACGGCCATCTAGAATTTCCGGCCGACCTGAAATTTTAATAGGATCAATTAGACATCAAGAGCAACATTCCTGTAAAGTTTCATGACAATCCGCCAAGTAGTTTCAGAGGAGTAGTCGCTACAAGTTTTTACTATATAACTCTATGTAAACAAAGATGGCCGCTGGCAGTCATGTTTAACGTTGAATCAAAACGATTTTTGACTAGGATCAACATCATGTAATGCTGATCATTTTAGAAAAAGTCCCATATCAATATCACTTATAGTTTTCAAGAAGTAGTCGCTACAAACTTATTTTTTAAAAATCTATTTTTAGCTGTGACGGCCATCTGGAATTTCCGGCCGACCTGAAATTTTTCTAGGATCAATCAGACATCAAGAGCAACATTCCTGTAAAGTTTCATGACAATCCGCCAAGTAGTTTCAGAGGAGTAGTCGCTACAAGTTTTTACTATATAACTCTATGTAAACAAAGATGGCCGCTGGCAGCCATGTTTAACGTTGAATCAAAACGATTTTTGACTAGGATCAACATCATGTCATGCTGATCATTTTAGAAAAAGTCCCATATCAATATCACTTATAGTTTTCAAGAAGAAGTCGCTACAAACTTGTATTTTAAAACTCTATTTTTAGCTTTGGCGGCCATCTTGGATTTCACATCAACATGAATTTTTGCTAGGATCAACTAGACTTTATGGGCAACATTTCTGTAAAGTTTCATGAATATCCATCCAGTAGTTTCAGCTGTGAAGTCGCTACAAGTTTTTACTATATAACTCTATGTAAACAAAGATGGCCGCTGGCAGCCATGTTTAACGTTGAATCAAAACGATTTTTGACTAGGATCAACATCATGTCATGCTGATCATTTTAGAAAAAGTCCCATATCAATATCACTTATAGTTTTCAAGAAGAAGTCGCTACAAACTTGTATTTTAAAACTCTATTTTTAGCTTTGGCGGCCATCTTGGATTTCACATCAACATGAATTTTTGCTAGGATCAACTAGACTTTATGGGCAACATTTCTGTAAAGTTTCATGAATATCCATCCAGTAGTTTCAGCTGTGAAGTCGCTACAAGTTTTTACTATATAACTATGTAAACAAAGATGGCCGCTGGCAGCCATGTTTAACGTTGAATCAAAACGATTTTTGACTAGGATCAACATCATGTCATGCTGATCATTTTAGAAAAAGTCCCATATCAATATCACTTATAGTTTTCAAGAAGAAGTCGCTACAAACTTGTATTTTAAAACTCTATTTTTAGCTTTGGCGGCCATCTTGGATTTCACATCAACATGAATTTTTGCTAGGATCAACTAGACTTTATGGGCAACATTTCTGTAAAGTTTCATGAATATCCATCCAGTAGTTTCAGCTGTGAAGTCGCTACAAATAAAAGTTTACGGACAGACAGACGGACAGACGGACAGACGGACGGACGGACGACGGACTCCGCACCACGGCATAAGCTCTGCTGATCTCTGATCAGTAGAGCTAAAAATGATACTGGATATATAAACAGTGAACTGTATTGAGTACGAAATGAGTTTATTCCCAGAAACAATCGTGCAAATTCGCTCATTTCCGTAGGTCTTCGGAAATAATTAATTTTCACAAAAAAGTTCCGATTGAATCGGAAATTATCGTATTTCCACTTCACGACAAGAACGTTGTGATTTGATTGGTCGAGAATTTTTACGAAAACTGACGATAAGCGGCTTGTTGTTGACGTAAGCGATACCTAAAAATAAATACATTCTTGCAAGTCGCCATTGGAAATACTTGTACAAACATCATCATTATCTGCAAGCATCGCGATGAGCAAACGGAAATTTGACGATCAACCATGTTTGGAAGGTTATTTGGCACATGTCAGTCCTGTCAAAGACTCTCGGAACAGAAAAACCAGGTTAGTAATGTTTATTTAACACCCAAAACATATCGCTGCTGCCGTCGATTCTCCGAGTTAACATTTTGTCAACTATTTTAATGTACTCCTAAACTGCAATTATTCGTCATGGATCAGGTCAAAACGTTCACACATCCGATTTACGCCAGTCAGATTTATATTTATGCAGTCAGTCTGTTTTCATATTATTTTACGCATGTGTACATTTTCTATGTCACGTGACTATTTTCCCGCCAATTTGTCAAAATGTATCAAATCGACAATCTCCTTCGAAGAGTTATCGTTCGTTTCACTACATATTTTTCTGCCATTGGTTCAAAGCCAAGATTCTTGGCAAACATGTGCTTAAAATATAACTTATTTGGACAGTTTTTCAACCTCAAATAAAGAATTTTCATTAAAATACCATTTTGCACTAAAAACCTTTAATATTTATTACTACAGTCGATTTCGGTTATTTGCATAGCCCATTTGTCAAGAAAATATATGCGATTAACCGGAGTATTCGAATAACCAAAATTGAACATTTTGTACATGTAGCGGTGCACGTTTCTACTTTTCTTTTACTGTTCTGTTAATACTTACATAGAAACTCCATAAAAGCGAGTTAATTCTATGTAAGATGTTTGATAGGATTATTATTGTGCATATCCATTTTGTATTTACTGTTATTTGATAGATGTTATGCAATATTTATGCGTACTTGTTTTCTTTCAACCTGCGTCGCTTTGCTATTGTTTGTAGTGTGAATTACACAGCCATGATAATAACACAAAAGATTACTTTATTTTTCATTTATTAAGTAAGCTCTATGCGCTACTCAATGTCATATGCATCTCTACCGACACTAGCAAACTGAGAGCAGTAAATAATTAACACATTGCTTTACATTGCGTACAAACTTATTATTAAATCGTGTATGCTAATTGGTGAGCAATCGTCATGGCGTGGAAGCTTCAAGGAAACTGCACAAAATGGCAAACTTTCGGCGTCAATTAGCACCTTTTGTCAATCAATTTGCCTCGGGCTTATCTCTGTAACCGCGTCAATCAATTAACAGTTGCAAAATACAGGTAAATTTGACTTTCATTATGCAATTAGCCAGATATTACGGAATGTGACAAAAACCTATGCGATTATACGGATTTCTTTACATGCAAAAGAATACAGATGGTTTTGTGTTTCAAAACTTTATGCAATTAACCGAAATATGCAATTAACCGATATGCGATTGCACGGAATCGACTGTATTTACCAAATTTTTTACACGTACATATTGCCACATGTTAATAATCACTGGATAGATTTCGTGTAAAAAGTTATTTTCAATGAAAATTCTTTATTTAATGTTAAAAACTATTCAAATGAGCTATATTTTACACATTTGGTTAGGTTTGCCAAGAATCTTGGCATTGAGCCCATCGCAAAGATATATGTAAGGCCATCCTTAAAAAGTGTTTGTTTGCTGTGCTCCGACTGACCAACCGTCTAAAAAGGCAGCGCCCGTTTCCTTGTTTTTTTAGCCTTTTCGGAAATTTCTAATATTTTTTTTACTAAAAATTTATTGTTAAAGAAATATTAATGAGGTTATCCACAGATTTGGGATTTGTTATAGCATTATGCATCTTATTACTTCACTCATATCGGGCTATGGGCTCCGTCCTCCCCCCACCACACTCCCACCCCCATTTTTACATATTTTGCGTTTTAGTCAATCTTACATAGATGCCTCTACGCTATTCCCACTCAAACCCGACATTATTTTTTTTTCTTTTACATATTTTTGTGTTGTTTTGGTGAATTCTTACATAGCTCTACACATATATGTTGCCCTCACCACCACCACTCCCCCCACCATCCACCCCCGCCTCTCTCCCACCGTCATCCCATAGCCCAATAAAAGTTGATTTTTTTTTTTTACATATTTCTGTGTAGTTTTGGACAATTCTAATTATACATTAGTTGTATTATGCTCCCAACGCCACCCCACTTTATTGTAGCTTTGTTTTCTGATGGTATATACTAGCTATAAATTTATTATTCACTGAAAATCGAATAGTCGACCTGCGAGCTGTTCTCCGACATTCTTTAAATGGTTGCCTGAAGGACAACTTTCGGGCAAGCAAGTCCAAAAGGTAATTTCGCAGACTGTAAAATATGATGATGAAGACGCAGATTTATCTGAGAAGACAGTTTATACATAGTTACCTTTCGTTTACAGAATAAACATGTTGAACTCTTTTTTTATATGTATCTTTATTGCATTGTGTAAAACAAAATATCAATGAACAATTTTTGGGCTATTAATAACTGATTCAGCTAGTAAGTTTGTCCAGGTAGAAAGTCATGATAACTGACAGGGAATATTTGTTCAGGATGTGAGTTGTGCACCTACAGTTCTTCATACCATTTCATCAGTATGGCTGGAGTTATGGTCGTTGACTTAAGTGGAATCAATTTCCAACTCAGGGCTTTTTTACCTTATATAACAGAGGCCTGTAAAGGGCCTCTTTCCAACAGAAAATTGGACTGTTTTTTCCAACTGTGGCAGAAATATTTCCCAATCGGAAAACAGCAGTCTCTCAGAATTTGAGAATAAGCATGAATTCTGCAGTGTGTTTTTCGCTGCCAAGTAAATTCCGACTTGAAAGTTAATAATTATGGTAAATAATGGATGACAATATAAATAAAGTATATTTAAGGTCATATTTACTTAATTTATGAATCCTTGTATTTTTCCCAAAATGAGAAATAAGCGCGTTCTTTTTTCCCAAAATGGACAGGCCTGGGCCTCTTCCCAATTTTGTTGAAAAAAGCCCTGCAACTTGTGTCATACGTAATTTAAAAAGTATTTGATCTACAGTCGTGAACGTTGAACATATGACGTTGTGCACATGGATTTTTTTTATCTGGATTCATAAAGTATCGGCGGAGTTGTGACCTTTGAAATAGTGAAAATTGCCAGTTTTCAACTTGTGTTTTACATTATGGACGGGACTTATGGGTCTTTTCTTATGTCCCGTAACCAAAACGATGTCATTCTATCAAAGATTGTTGGGCCTCCGTGTCCTATGTACACATTTCTAGGTAAACATATCTTTTAACATATTCCAAACTTAAAATGCAGGTTGAGATAAATAACCTATTCTATACCTTTCTTAGTCGAATTATGATCACTTCCTGTTTTTCTGGTTTGGTTTGTGAAACGGTCAACTCTGGGTGTATCAATGATCACATGGAACAATGTCAATTCTACCGTCATGTCAACATCGTTACAAAGTTTACTGTATTTATGTGACAGTCCAGTGTTCTTTTTATGCCTAATTTGGAGTCGTCATTCGGCCCCCCCTTTACAATCCCAAAAAGTATACTTTTTCACAATTATATCCAAAAATTTCACAATCTCATAAATAGTCCAGATACTAGATACTAGTCTTAATATAAGCTGGTGTCAAAACTAGTCTGTATTTACAGGGGACGAAATATATTTTTTCTGTTTACTTGTGCTGTAGGAGTGGCATGGACATGTTACTAGTCCTTATTGCATGTTTACTCGTCCTACTATGATTGTAAAGTTCGTAAGTCAAAGTATTCAGATAACATCATGTAGCACTGTTGTCTAAAACAAATCATAATGACAGTGTTGTTTTCTTTTATTTAAATCCGTGAAAGTCATGCAACTTTGATTCCAACTTTGATTAGTATTATATATCGTCACACTCTGATCATGGTCATTTACACTACAGTTACTTTGGCTGACACCCCAATTCCACGTTTATCTCATCGCACTTGCTATCAGAAGTAGAGTCTGACTGTCGTCTCTTTGGACCATATTTCAGCCTTGGGTCTGTGCAAACATGTCCCTTTTATATGTCGTGTTCCTTTCCCAGAATTGAGCCATTTAACAATACTCTTTGTGGGATTATTATTGTCCAAAGTTGGCCCATCTATTTTTATTCTTAAAAGAAAAGAGATTGTTTCCTGATTCAATGATGTCCTTAACTGTGTTTTTACTTGATTCATTTGGCTTTCACATTTTGCTGTTGTTGGCGATATGGTCAGCATTATGGTTACCAGTGGCAAAATATGTCTCAGATGGTCAACGTCCTGATTCCCCATGATGCTTTCATATGCATTTACCACAGGTCTATTGATATTTCTACCAACGTATATTTTCAGATCAATCCACTCTTCACATGCTGACTTTTTCTCTTATTCGCTTAACAGTGGAGAAAACATTGTCACCAACTTTTCGATCTCTTCATCTCCGTACGTTCTAAACTCTTCTGGATTGCTCTCTCTGTTTGGCCACAAATGAAAGTCGAAACACACTGAACAGAGAGTGTGGTTCTCCAGCTAGATGTTTAATGAATCTCTCTTCCAGAAAGCATTCGGCAGAGGAAAGCAACCCATCAACATCAGCTTTAATAATCTCTGCGTCATTTCATTACCATGAAATTCCCCAATTTTCAGTTTCTTTCAAAAAAAATCTAATTTTCTTGCCCCTGCGTGTTTCCATCATGGTGAATTTCTCTTTCATTTTGCTTACTCTCTTTCCTACTTCAGAAATTAAACTCTTTTCTGTTGGAAAAGGATGGACACTTCAGACAGTAAGTTGGTCCAATCAATCATAAAGTGCAGAAATGTAAGAAACCTCTCTGTATTCATTTCCTTCATCAATTTTGGTCCATGAATATTGATCAAGCCATGTTTCTTTAACTAATCTACGCCTTTTATTCTGGTCATAAGTTTACTGAGTGAGTTTTCCCTTTTCTGTTTGTGTGTTTAACCTTTCCTTTTTCCTTTCCTCCTCTCTCTTTTGACTATCTCCCCAACCTTGCAAAAAAATTCTTATGGCCGACATGTTTTGTTTTTGCAGACGACAACTTTTTCGAACATACTAAACTACGGCTCCTACACATTTTGGTCAGCTGCATGCTTTTTTATAGTCAGTGTGTAATTGTTGGATTATCACGTAAATTTGACTTTTACAAATTAATGTTTGCAAACAATAAAATAAACTCGTTAAATAATTCATTTATAATAGATACGACTTCTCCATAAAAGTGTTATTTGTATTATCAAATATTCGCGATCCGTGAAATTGCAAAAAACAGGAGCCACATTTTTGTATGGTCGGAAACGAAAATGCATCGATAGCATCGATCATCGATGGCAACAAGATCGATTTCCCAATATCCGGTTGATTTCAAATGCATTTTATCGCTATGTCGCAACAATTTTCTGCATTTAATTGTGTAATAAACTGTATAACAAGTATTTTCTTTGTTGTTGTTTTTCAATGTTACTCATCCTCACGGACGACCGATTCATGTTTTTCACTCGTCCGGACTTGGAATTTTCGTGCTCTGATTTACCAAAAACAGAACTTAAAACCAAGGGATATTAAACAGCGAAAACAAATTCTTTTTCTTTTGTTATAATATTTCACAATTTCCGAATTTCAAACCCATTATATGAGCATAATTTTAAACTTGGAAACAACTCCCGACAACATAACGAGTTATTTCTATTTCAGATATTTCACTGCTGAGCTTCAGACATCCAAATCTACTACTCACAGGGTGATTTGCTTCACACCGGAAAAACATGCAGCATTCAAAAGTGCAGAAACCTCTGACCATGCATTCCAAATAGTCCAAGGTCAGCTGCAACCCGGGCGCAATAACGAAATGGAAGTAAAAGTCTTCAGAGAAACACAGTTGATGACAAGTGCCAAGTCGTTACCCTTCACCAAACAATATAAAACTCTTCTTGGCGAACAGGAAGCAGTGCTACCCACAACACTGGACAACATGATAAACGAATACCAAATGGTACGTTCCATTTAAGATAATTGTAATAATGCTGCTACAAATGTAAAAGCATTTCATGAAACCATGTAAAGGAATTCCTTAAATACACCAGCTTCACACAACCTCATTCATTGGAAATTACATTGCAAATCCAAATATGCTAGTTGCACAAGAACAATTATGCTGTAATACCTATTGCTTTCATGTATTGTTCAACAAGATTTATACAAAATGATTTATTCCAAATTGCAACAGACTATCCACCAGCATTTCCATATTAACAAAGTCATTCTGCAAACACAACTGAATTCATATCGTTGAAGACCATATATAACCCGACCTCGTCATGGAAGGAAACATCTAGTGTTGTGTTCCAGTAAAAGTGAAGAAGTGTCATAATTGAAAGTGCATATATATTCCAAGTGTGACAATTCCAGGATTGCAAAACTTATTCTGTGCCATAAACGCTTACAGAAATAACCTCAACCAAAGCTATAGAGAACTGGACATGATTACTGGACATCCAACAAATGAAAAGGAACTTTTAACCACTTCTACAAAGATGATCTGAAAAGTATAGAAATAGAAATATATATATACCTGCAATTACAGTTTTTACCATCAATTCAATGTTTGTGATATAGACAAAAAAATATATATACATAAAAATGGAACAGTTCAAATCGATGAAATCTCAGAAATAATGTTATTTTATGTACACTTCAATAATCCCCGGGTGTGCCTACCCACTCCATTCATTTTTTTATCATGCTCATTCAACGTCTTTATCAAGACAGCGCTTATGATGACACCGCGTGTGAAAATGTGGGTCCATCATAAATGGAGTATATACTATAGAATTTGCAGCAACTCTGCAGTTCTGAAGGTAATAAAGTTCTAGGCCCATTTACATATTTTACCTTGATGTAAATTGAGAATGAGCCTGGCACGTTTATTCATATTAGACGCCATATAACATTTCATGTGTTGGTCCACCTTAAAACCCAATTCAGTTCAATTCAGTTCAATCCATGTACACTTGAATAAAAACATCGTCATCATGTCATTTATAATACTGACTGGTTATTCATTTATTTTTGTTTCATCATATTTAATTTTTCAAATTGAAGTTGTGCATGTCTAAAGCAATATACATGCCTGTGTTATGTCACGGGCCAAATAATAGGGCCACTGCAGATCCCTTTGGAGGAGTAGGCAGAGGGGTAGAATCCCCCCAAATTCATGTTCATTTTATCATTTTTTGTTCATGTTCATTAAAGGTCTTCATCATGATCCCTGCATTGTTTCAGGTGCCATCTCGCTCGCATCAAAAGAGCAGTGGCAGAAAAACAATAACATGGCTCCAGCGTAAATGGAGTTTCTACGATAAAATTTGCAGCAACTCTGCAGTTCAGGGTTAGAAAGTTCTATGCCCATTTTCCATATTTTATCTCGATGTACATGAAAGATGACCCTAACATGCTCATGCCTTTTAGGCGTCATATAACCTTTTCATGTGTTGGTGCGCCTTAAAACCCCAATTCAATTCATACTGATTCTCAAATATTTTTGCATTTTGTTTTGCCAAAGCACAGAACGTAATGGACAGCACAATTTTTAATATTATTTACCATCTGAATCCATAATATTTCTTGCTTTTTTTTTTGGCAAAGCACAGAAGAAAACTACAACTGTATGTCCTTAATAATATATTTGCATTCTTTTGGGTACATTTCGAACAGTCACAATCAACTCAGTGTTTCACTTGTGCCTTTTTATATGAACAGCTTTGTCATATAGAAAACAGTTGCACATCATGAAAAAATATGTCTGAAAATTTCATCATTTCCTTCATCATGATCCCTGCATTGTTTCAGATGCCATCTCGCTCACATCAAAAGAGCAGTGGCAGAAAAATAAACATGCCTCCAGCATAAATAGAGTTTCTACGATAGAATTTGCAGCAACTCTACAGTTCAAGCTGACAAAATTCCAGGTCCATTTTCCATATTTTATCTCGATGTACATGGTCAATGACTGTGTTTTGTGCATCTTAAAACCCAATTCAATTCAATTCATCATTTCCTCTTTCTGATACTGTTAACTGATATTATGTTACAGTTGTTCATTTTTGTTTATCTTTAGATAAGTGTTAAAATAAATTAATATATTTAGCATTGTGTGTACTGTTCTTTGTTAAAGCCAATATACTATACATTACATACTAAAATTTACAGCAACATTAATTCCAGAGTGAATAATTTCATAAAAATTTAAGAAAGCCATTAATTGTAGTACGACTCGATTCATCAATGGTATAACAGCCAGTAGAGCGTTCACAGGCCCTCTTGGGCCTCTTGTTAGCTGGACTGATCAGAGATCAGCAGAGCTTATGCCGTGGTGGGGCGTCCGTCGTCCGTCTGTCTGTCCGTAAACTTTTTTTTGTAGCGACTACTCCTCTGAAACTACTGAATGGATTTTCATGACACTTTACAGAAATGTTGCCCATGAAGTCTAGTTGATCCTAGCAAAAATTCATGTTGATTTGAAATCCAAGATGGCCACCAAATCTAAAATTAGGTTTTTAAAAAACAAGTTTGTAGCGACTACTTCTTGATGTCTAGTTGATCCTAGAAAAATTTCAGGTTGGCCGGAAATTCAAGATGGCCACCACGGCTAAAAATAGATTTAAAATAAATAAATTTGTAGTGACTACTTCTTGAAAACTGTAAGTGATATTGATATGGGACTTTTTCTAAAATGATCAGCATGACATGATGTTGATCCTTGTCGAAAATTATTTGATTCGACATTAAACATGGGCGCCAGTGGCCATCTTTGTTTACCTAGAGTTTGTATAGTAAAATATTGTAGCGACTACTTCTTGATGTCTAGTTGATCCTAGAAAAATTTCAGGTTGGCCGGATATTCAAGATGGCCACCACGGCTAAAAATAGATTTAAAATAAATAAATTTGTAGTGACTACTTCTTGAAAACTGTAAGTGATATTGATATGGGACTTTTTCTAAAATGATCAGCATGACATGATGTTGATCCTTGTCGAAAATTATTTGATTCGACATTAAACATGGGCGCCAGTGGCCATCTTTGTTTACCTAGAGTTTGTATAGTAAAATATTGTAGCGACTACTCCTCTGAAACTACTTGGCGGATTTTCATGAATCTTCACAGGAATGTTGCTCTTGATGTCTAGTTGATCCTAGCAAAATTTCAGGTCGGCCGGAAATTCAAGATGGCTGCCACGGCTAAAAATAATTTTTCAAAATACAAGTTTGTAGCGCCTACTTCTTGAAAACTATTAAGTGATATCGATATGCGTCTTTTCCTAAAATGATCAATATGACATGATGTTGATCCTCGTCGAAAATTATTTTGATTCGACGTTAAACATGGCTGCCAGCAGCCATCTTTGTTAACATAGAGTTATATAGTAAAAACTTGAAATGACTACTCCTCTGTAACTACTCGACGGATTTTCATGAAACTTGGCCATGGCTAAAAATAGATTTTCAAAATACAAGTTTGTAGCGACTACTTCTTGAAAACTATAAGTGATATTGATATGGGACTTTTTCTAAAATGATCAGTATGACATGATGTTGATCCCTGTCAAAAATTATTTTGATTCGACATTAAACATGGCCGCCAGTGGCCATCTTTGTTTACATAGAGTTATATAATGAAAACTTGTAGCGACTACTCCTATGAAACTACTTGATGGATTTTCATGAAACTTCACAGGAATGTTGACCTACCTATTAAAAATCTATCAGTAGAGCATCAAGGTCATTGACCTCTTGTTACATTGTATCAGAATTGCATTTATTCATTCTTCAATTATAGCATTTCTGTTAATTTGTTAATTTAAATAAGGAGTATTTCTGTGATGAATGTACAACTGATAATTGCCAATTACTATCTTTAAAAATGTTATAAAGTAAAATCTATCGAGACTTCAATTTCTATACGTTGACCGAATTTCACTAATTTACTTGTCGTTTAGGCCTTATAAATGAATGTTATTATAAATAATTTCATCTACAAATATTTGGCTATTCAGATAACTAATTACCTTCATTATGTTATATCATCGTCATTTGCTTTTTATCTACAATGCTATATTTATTACAATCAGTCTTCATGCTTTGTCTCTATTTTCAACATGTATAATTTAACCGGAAATGTCCCCTCTGTTAACATGCGCAATCCCTTTGATTGGAAAGTAAACATTATTAATTGAATGTTGTTTATATTTGATAATCAATCTTATTTTACTGTGATAAATTGTTTTATAAGTTGGTTTAGACGATTTGGCTTAACTTGTAATGTTAGTCTTCTTACCGTAAACAGTTTGCCACGCAAATTATTTCTTATACGAATCTTGTCGCCATTTTGACTTAAGGTCGATTCCCACATCTGTATGTTAATACCTTAGTTATATTTGTAATTCTGGCATCGCCAACTATAAACACAAATTGTAATATTTAACTTCATTTTAAGTTCGATCTATATTAGATCTAAAAATTATTAATAAATCAACTTTATACTTCATAAGTATATTGATTTAAAGTTACATTCAGACCGGCTCGTATCTTTTACTCCACCCACTTTAGGATTACGTTGTAAACATCGTGAACCTGGCAGGTGATGTCTCTATTGACACTGTGATCGTCACAGAGTAACAGTAGAGGTATCTCTATAAATACGAGGGGCGTTCATTATATAATGCGACTATGGTCCTAAAATTTAATTATGGTCCATTGCTGTAGTTGTTGATACTGATTAACTTAAAATAAACTTTCCCCAATTAATTTATCAAGTTTCAGATACTTCAATCCAATAAAGAATGTGTTTTGAGGGCATTTTTTTAAGACATGTAAATGATACTGAACACGCCAAAAACCGAAAAAAACTATTTTGACTAAAAATCTAATTTCGACGGCAAATATGGACTTTTTTGCCTAAACCACAAACGTTTATATCTTCCATATAAAAATGTTAGTAGTTTTTATTTGTAATGTGTTTATTTTTGAGTTTATTGCTCCTTAAATGTTGTCAGTACCACAAAATTTAGCTTACATTTTATGCTTAAAAAGCGAAGACCAACTTCAGGCTTTAATATTTTTGGAGCGGGGTAACTAAAATTGTTGATTTTGTATTAAATCTTTAGAGTATCCCTACAATTCGTTATCCATATATTTAAAACCATATTCCGTCATATCTTCAAACTGATTTTGACTATTATTTTTATTGAAATTTGATATTTTCAGGACTTTTATATTTCCAAGAAAATGGCATTTCTTGCCTTGGACTATATCGATTTTTTGTATTGAAAACATCGTTTACGTAATATTTACACATACTTATAGTTACAACAAAAGTTTGAATAAATTACTTTGCTGCAAAATGCATTTTTTTTAGAATCCAACATTATGACCTATGCAAATTCATTAACATTTTCTGCAGCTTTTTAAGGCAGTGTATATGAATAGGTCCGAACTAACCAGTCGTCATAGACTTATATATTCACTGATTTTAATAAAATTTTCAGAAAATGTCACTAAAGGTTCATTCTATAAGATCATTTTAAAATTTTGCGTGTAAACCTCACACAAGGTGAATACGACGGCTAGTTGCATTATATAATGAACGCTCCTCGTATATATTCTGGAACTCTGGTTGCCAGGAAAACTTGCCATTGTGTTTATAATGATTTAATATCATTATTTTGTGATGGTTTGTTTGTATTTTTGCCACGTTAATTACAAGTTTTAAAGTAGCTTGGCATCTAATTGTTATTTCATCAATGTAATTGTACTATTATGATAGCTTATTCTGGTCTAAAACTTAGGCCATGGTGCAGTGTGTTCTCAATTTCAGGTGCTTTAACGTTTTCTCATTTCAGGGAAAAACATTTTTTTTAGGTTTTTTTTAATATTTTCAGATTACCCTAGCAGCAAATAATTTTTCCGCGGAAAATGATGGACAAAATCCGTGGAAATCCAAATATTCCATGGAACATAATTATTTCCGCGGAATTTTTATTTTCAGTGAAGCCTGGAAAATTTCGTAGAATTCTTTCCGAATACTCCGTGGAAATCTACGGAAAAATTAAAGATTCCACGGAATCTTCAAAGTTACCATGGATTTCCACGGAATCTTAATAATTTCTGTGGATTTCCGCGGAATCTTCAAGTTCAAGTTTTTTTTGCTGTAATCTTTCCTTCTCTTTTTTTTTGTTACTTAGTGATTGGGAGGACGGAAAATAATTCCGAATACTCCGCGGAATTTTTTCTGTGAAATTTCGTGGAATTCTTTCCATATACTCCGTGGAAATCTACGGAAAAATTAAAGATTCCACGGGATCTTCAAAGTTTCCATGGATTTCCACGGAATCTTAATAGTTTCTGTGGATTTCCGCGGAATCTTCAAGTTCAAGTTTTTTTTGCTGTAATCTTTCCTTCTCTTTTTTTTTGTTTCTTAGTGATTGGGAGGACGGAAAATAAATTTTTTCTGTGGATTTCCTAAGAATTTTACAGTATTCCATGGCATTTCTAGAGACGGGAAGACTTCATAGCAAGCATCTCAGGGTGATGACTAGTTGGGCATTGTCAGTGTCATTTTCCGGTTCAATCAGATTGGTCTATAGATAACTTACGACAACATTACAATTGCAATATACTCAACTTGCCTTAATCCACGAACGGAAAAACTTCCCCAAATACCCTTCCCGGGACTCCCGGCACCAAGGGCGCCGCCAAATACACCCGTACAAGCAAGAGTCACACAGAGTTACGTCCTCTTTCCGTCGTGGCGTCCTTCGAGAGAAGACGGTAAATCCACGGTCTCAAAATATTTGTTCTTTTTCCACGTAACAAATGGTTTTAATTGTTTTATTACTTTAATTTTACTTCCCATATGTTATTTTCTTACGAGTTTATAACCGTACTCGGTGTTTCTTACACCTATTTTTGTTCTTTACGCCGTTATTTCAGACCGCATTTCGTAAACAAAAACACATGCGATCTACTTCCGGTTTACCAACCTTTGTAAATTCTATCGGAATTATGGCTGTTAACTTCTATTAGGAGTTTGAAATTGACACTGGAACGTAGGCAGTACTTGCTTCGGCAGTATATTTATTTTACCTTTCCTACTCGTGTCAACACGCCAGTAAATAGTTTTTCTTCTTATATTGTTGGGTTTTGTTTTGTTTGTTATATAATTACAGTTGGTGCATCTAGCACCTTCTGCTGTTATTTTCTTATATTTCAGTACCAGCAAATGCGTTCGCATTCACCGGTTGGCTAGACCTGGCCCGCAGAAAAAGGCCCTTGGCCCTTCTGTGTCTCAGATCTACCCTTCCAAAGTGAAAAGTATCTAGCCCTTCCTAGTTAAAGGTTGTTTTGCCAGATACTTCCTGGGATGGGGAATGCCAACCAAAACGAAGGCTCATCATCCTTCTGAGGTGAAGGCTCCCAATCCAGGCGAAGGAGACATCCTTCGGAGCTCAAGGCTCCCAGTCCAGGTGGAAGCACTGGAGACAACCAAAACGAACGCTACTCGTCCTTCTGAGGTTGTGGCTCCCAGTTCTGACGAAGGCAGTCCCGTACCCCACCCACTCCTGCTCACAGTTACAGGCTACCAGGTAGTGCGGGGGTCACGCCGACTCCAAACTCTCTGCCTCATGGGTAATCTGAAGGTCCTCAGAACAGATTCTATTCACTCCTCCAGGTCAGCTTTCAGAGAGTCAACACACAGAGGGCGGTCTAGGAGCAGCCGTCACCTGTCTAGAGACAGCTCAGGTAATTCTTCCCAGATGAATTTTATGCTCTTCAAGCACGGCCCAGGGCCGAAAGGGTATTCTTACTGTATTCTTACTGTATTCAATACCGGTGTTATGGTTAGAGCCACCTAACGAAGCATGTAGTTTCTTCTGAAGGTCTCTGCTATTATAAAATCCAGACTAGTTGTCTTGAGGAAAGCTAAATAAGACTTCTTTCTCTGGTATGGGAAGAGGACTTGGATTTCTGTGTTGGTACTCGCATGTAAGGGGAAATTTCTGTCATGGGTCACATTTATCTGTTATTATATTTTCTTACGTGTGTCACAGATTAAATAGAATAGAATAGAATATTTGATTGTAATATTCATAACAATGTGAACATGACAATGAACTTACAGGAAATCAAATCATATGATAGCAATTTAGATAAATATATGGATTAGCTGTCAGGATGGCCCAGTGGTCTAAGGCGCCAGACTCAATGTAATACCTTCACAAGCTTAGTGTTCTGGTCCACGACTGTAGGCGTGGGTTCAGATCTCACTTCTGACACATACTTTTAACATACAAGTAAAATGTGTAAGGGACAATTTCCTTGTTTCTTCCTTTTCAGTGTTATGTCAGAAACACTTACCAACAATAGGACTGAGACCTCTTTAGGAAATCATACTTTCCTAGATGGTGCTCTCGAATGGGATAGGCTTGTTTATTTTGTACGGAAGTCATACCTTCCTACTAACCGGGCGCTATATCAGGCTGAAGGAAATGATAACCATTCCAAGAGTGAAGTTATCTAGTAGCCGTCTGGTTAGACAGAAAATCTACAATCAGAGAAAGGAAATTATCGAAGTCTTATCTTTGATTCTGATTTAATAGCAGGCCTGGAGGTATTCCATCCTCAAATAGGACTTATTCTTTTGTCGAACAGAATCACCCTATTTTCCAAGTCGTTGTAACTTTTGTAAACACTTCTTAAGCATTGTCTGCCTATGTTCTCGATTTTAGAACCTTACTGAATGCTTTCGTATCTTTGAATATCTCTGCGTTTACTAAAAATCGTTAAGAGTATTTAAATTTAAAGTATTCTCCTCTCGGGGTTTTACTAATACCCACTGCAGGAGTGTGATACTTATCTTTACTAAAGATTCTTAGTGAATTACTTTTGTTCTTTTCTGTCCTTATGGACTTAACTACAGAACTAGTTTTGCAGGTAACCTCGATAGAAGTCGATACCTGCTGTCGAGTTCCGTCACAAGAATGACCTATCAAGGATGATTTTAGTGACTACGGCTTCTCCGTCATGGTTTAATGATTAGGGTAAGTATTCATGGCCTTCGCCATAGCGTTCATAGCTTTCAGCGTTAATTGTAGCCACAGTCTTAAAGAAGTAAATCAGTTTATTTCTTTATGTATATTGTTTTCCTTTATCAGGACACCTAATTCAACTTATCCTATCGCCTTGTTGAGTACCGTTTGTGGCAGGACTAATAGAATTCAGATATAATTCTTTTACATTTATCCATGTTGATATTTATCGATGTTGCTGTTCATATTTTTATGTAGGACAAGTAACTCCGCAACTTTTTCCTGCCCTGGTTACGGTTTAGTAGATGATTATTGCAGGTCTATGGGTTATGCTCATCAGAATTGCAGGTACATGAGCATTTATTTTATTTAGCGCCGGTAGTATTTATATCGAGGGGTGTCATTAAGAGCTAGGCGGGTAATTCGCCCTGCTACTTAGACTTTCTACCCGGCTAATATGAATACTTTTACTAATATTGTATACTAGTATCTATCAAATACCCGGCTACTTTGCTCTGTGGGCCTTACTTGAAAAGTTAATGATATCTATGTATATCACCACCTTTTTTGAGGTAGGTTATATTAATTATTTACAGTGGCAGATGCTGTTTTATACATTTGCACATGCAGTTGCTGGCTGAGTCTGCCTTTTGCTGGTAAGTTGATATGGGGGACTCCCGTGGCTGAGTGGTTAGTCTCTTACTTGATATCACTGCCACTCACCTCTGTTTTATAATGGTGTCCCGGTTAGCTCAGTTGATAGAGCTTTCGCCCTGTAAGGGAGGAGTCCGGTTTCATGTCCCATACCAGCCACAAAGACAACTGGCATCTTGTTTTTATTATGGATATTATGATATACCTTATATCTCATTGTTTGTGTTTCTTGTGAAATATCGACACTGACGTATGCCGCTGTTGACGTTTTGTCGTCTCTGTTTTAGCACATTATGTTTTGCTGCTTAAGTATCAAGGTGAGAGTACATAATAAATTATTAATAGAATCATTTTTGTCGTGAATATAGGAATTTTCTTCTAAGAAAGAAACTTATTTTCACCAGAGCCTTAGCACGAGTGAATTATGCGTGTTTCCTCACTGATACACCTGCGGGTTTTTGGGATTACGCTAGGGTTGATTACGATCTCCTTCTGTACCGCTTAGATCTCCAGGCAGTTTCAATATTTCGGAGTAATCGGCTTCAAAGCTGCTACCCTCAACCCTATGTGGGTTTGGTCGCGGTTCCCCTGACTAAGCCTTGTCTGATGGAGTTCTTCGTCATTCATCTCATACCTCTGGGGTTGCGTTCCTTGTGTAGCTTAGTAGATGCGGTTGCAGGACATAACACTCCCTTTCTTGCAGCTAAGATCATTGTCCAGATTCTAGATTCCTTACCCCTCCCACGTCTCCATACAGTCATACAGTTAATGGGCTGTAGTGCCAGGGTTCGTTCTCCATTAGCCCTAGGGGTACTGATGATAGTTGGCGTATTTGTTGTTCATACCCCCCCTGTTTAGTATTGATAGAACCAGGATACATTCTCCTTGTTTTCTATCAGTTTAGAGAGTAGGTCTATCAGTATGAGTAAGTTCCTAACATTATGGTAGGCTATACTATTGTTAGGCCCGGCTTCTAATCCGTACATTAATTATGCCATAAGAGCCGGACTTCTCTTTTTGAAGACTTTCCCTCAGGCAGTTTGAGATACATCTGGCATCTATTTATTTATTGGTTCTATATGCCACATTTGTATGAAAACACAGTGTCTTTTCGGCTAGATCTTTTGGAAGGCCACATCTTTACTCATGCCAGGTTAAAATTTTGTTGGCCTTTTACTTGAACACAAATTAAGGGGTGCATGCGTGTGCACAGCCACATTCAAGGTGACATTCTGCCTTGGTCAGAACAAAGGGGGGGGAGGGGTGCATGCCCGTACACAGCCACATTCAAGGGGACATGCCGTGGTCTAGGAGTTTCGTAGAGCTGCCCTAAATGCATGTTTAAGGATCTCTCAGTTTGGCCTTAGTAAACCTAAAAGTTGGTTCTTATGGGCCACATGGAAGTTTCTTTTCACTAACTAGGTGTGTCGCCCTAAATAATTAAATTCTGTTATTATTATTTTAATAGGCTCTCCCTTTTTTCTCAGCACTTCTGTCCATCTTGATTTCTTCACCACTGCGGTAACCCCAACCCCTAAGCGGGGTTATCAGGATTTACAGTCTACCTCTGCCACTATGATTCATTCCAAATCAGTATGCAACCTCAGGTTTGTCGATTCAAACTACATCTTCAGACTTCAGTTTCTGTAATAGTTGCTCACATAATTGTACCTCTAGGAGGTCCTTAACTGGGTTACTCTGAGGTCACAGAGGTTTAGCTGGTCAGAATAAGTGTAACGCAGTGTTTGTTTACACTTCCACCGTAGTCGGAGTGTTTTTTTTTTTTTTCTTGTTCCCCACTTTGAGCTTAGATCACTCCCTTTCTTAGTTTAGAATACTTAGAAGTTAAAGTGGCTCTTTTTGGCCTCCTGTTTGACTTTTGTTCTCCGGCCCTCCTTTGAACCTTTCGGTTAATCTTAGATAGACTACCCTTTAGACTATCTTTCTTTTAGCCTTGTGGCTCAGATTAAGTGAGCCCATTCTAGGAACTGAAGTGTCACCAGGCTCATGCTACTAAAGGGATCTCGTTAACTCCTTCTAGAGATATTCCAGTAACAATCTGTTTGGTTTTGTCTGGGTATATACCTAATTCAATTCCAATAAGGCTGCTCAAGTCAGAGCCTTTAATTTTCTTAAAATTCACAAATTATTTGTTAGATTCTATCTTTAATTATTTTTCACTGGGTCCAGTTCTTACTACCCAGTCAGTCATGGGGTTGTGCTGCTCTACCAGTTAGCTGACTTGGCCTTGCCCAAGTCTGTAACTTTAGGCATACAAATCAGTTTTGATTTATATTTTACTTATCTTGGTTTGTAAGCACTTCATACCACTATGTTCCAAATGTGTTTGGTTTATACATATTGTATTGTTTATAGTTATCTATGTTTCACACAGTTATCTTGTGTTCATAGTTACATTTACAGCTCAGTTATGAAGCTGTTATTGTAAGTATTGAATCAAGGGGTCGATACTTATTTAGATGATCTATGTAATACTAGAAATTTTCTGTTCCATAGATTAGCTTGAAATTGCCGATTATGATTTTAGATGGTGGTGGACTTATTGTCCTTGACCGAATTGAAGGACTTATGAGGATGCCATATTCACCTTGTAACGTTCATCTGCCCATCTAAGAAGTTTTAGAGGCTCCTCCTACTGGCTGTATCGCCAGTCAGGATCCCAGATTACGCTATGGTGAGTGTAAGTTGCTTGGGTTCATGCTCTCGTCTGCTTTAATTTCTTGTAATTAGAGCAGGTTTGATCGTGCTTTGTTACTTGTTGTTCAGAGTTGTTCAAATCCCCTTTACATATTCGGGCACTCATAACAGGTTACATTGTACCACCCCAGCTCATTGTGTTAAAGTCGCAATTGTAAAGTTGTCGTAAGTTATCTATAGACCAATATGAAAATTTTTGTTAATTTTAATATTTGTCTATTATACTTACGACAACATTAACTACCCACCCCTCCTTAAATTTAGGACTTATTTGCGGAAAGAGGACGTAACTCTGTGTGACTCTTGCTTGTACGGGTGTATTTGGCGGCGCCCTTGGTGCCGGGAGTCCCGGGAAGGGTATTTGGGGAAGTTTTTCCGTTCGTGGATTAAGGCAAGTTGAGTATATTGCAATTGTAATGTTGTCGTAAGTATAATAGACAAATATTAAAATTAACAAAAAATTTCATTTTTGACGGAGTTATGGTCTTTTGTATTTTTCAATTGAAAAAAAAAACAATAAAAAAAAACATCCAGTAGAGCACAGGCCCTCATGGGTCTCGGTGGATATTATAACTGGGGTGGCGTCACAATTTTGCGAATAGTTTTGTTATGATTAATCATTTAAGTAGTTTAATGTATTTCAAATGTTTTGTTCAACCCATATTTTGCCAAATGATATTTGAAGCTAAAATGTAGCACAAGCATGACACTTAACATCACACCCACAACAGCTGCCAACACTGAAGGTAATTTGATGCTATTTTTAAAAAAAAAAATTTACTTTTACGTTTTCCCAAACTATGCATAATGGGAAAATTAAGTTTTTTACCCATAATTTTACAAGCACTAGAAATTGCAATGCTGTACAATAGCAATAATTTACATTTTATCATGCATTATTATGACATTTTCCAGAATCTCTGACTACACCAGGAGAAAGACTGATGGCAATGCAGAGGAGTTCATTGGGGAATGCACCAGCTTTGAAAAGAAGCTCCTTGAGACAAAAGAAATCATGACAGTTTGAGGAAAGGTAATTGTCACTAATTTTTATCACTACCGGGCAGCCTTTACTGTTCAAACCAAGTAGATTCATTAAACAAGAGCTGTCGGAGAACAGCGCAGCTGGACTATTCTATTTTTCAAAGAATAAATTATATAGCCAATATATACCATCAGAAAACAATTGAATTTCAATTGAATGTTGTTTAACGGCTCATCAACACAGTATAGGTTATTTAGAGCCACCCCAGAGAGAGAGGGGAAGGTTACATAGGAATCTGGGAACCGTGCCCTACTCTTATTATCGAATAGATTCCTATGGTTCTTTTAACATGCTCGGAGGATAGACCGATACACGGGACCGTCCGGTTTACGTCCCCATCCAACGGACGGGGATAAAGGAAAGTAACAAGGCTAAAACAATGTGTGGGTGGGGTTGGTGGAGCGGGGCGGGTATAGAAACTCCTGCCGATGAAGAATTATTGTTAGAATCTCATACGAATTATAATAAAATTAAGGGCAGGGTGTGAAATTTTATTTTTTATTTTTATCAGTTTTCATCCAAATTTGCTGTCATTTTAAAGAAATTTGTGTTCGAAAGGCAAATAGGGGAGGGAGGGGATATCTGGCAATTTTTTTTATTGATACCAACAATATCGAGCTCCAGTTAGAATATAGGTGAAATCAACACAATATTAACCGTTTCCCTAATAAGCACAGGGGTCGACTTAACCGCTGGCCCGTAGGCCTGCGGCCAGTGGATTTGGTCTCGCGCCAGTCAACATCTCAAGTAACTAGGCTAGTCAATTTTTGAGTTAGAAATTTAAATAGAAGACAGATTAAAAGAATATTTCCTGGCTTATGACAACATGTGTCATCCAGACAACCTGAAAGCTTCTGTCGCCCGCTGTAATGTTTTGTTTACAGAATACTATTCCTCTGCAACTATCTGGGACCAGTGTAATATACTTCACCTTTATAATTATAGCACATTCCATTCTATTTATAACTTCACATGTTGAGCTACATGCAGAACTTTGGTATATCTGTATATTATTGTGTGTGTAGTGAGTGAGTGAGTTATGGTGAGTTATGCTAACTAACTTGCATGAAGAACTCAACTAATTAACACCTCTTTCCCGCCTACAACAACAGTCTTATATGACAGTGTAGCCTTATAGTATAGGTATAGAAGTATTAGGTGACTGTAAAGCAGAGATGCCAACACTGTTTGGATGCAATCTGTAGTCTGTAGTCTGTTTGGGGGCATGATAACAAAATTCGTAGTTGCATGCAAACTGGTCGTAGTGGGGTAAATGGAATAGAAATTCGTATAGAATACGGACAAATCGTAGTGTTGGCATCTCTGGTAAAGTCAACCTTTGGAAACAGCTATTCTGTCACTTCCAGCATACTATAATTATTGTGAATCCTCTTGTAAGTGATCCCTGATATTGTATTATTTTAATGTATTTCTCACGTGTATTAAGTTTATCTGCGTGTATTACGTCTATCGCTGGATTGTCGAAATGTCGATTTTAGTAGTTTTATATATTCTTGTACTGATTGTATATTTCATATGTTACAGGCTCTCTTGTATGTATCAAGAAAACTCGAAATAAATAATTAAGAACACCATGGTTTGTTTGCTATGAACCCTGTTCGACAATGGCGACCACGAACGAGTTGATCAGACGAGAGCCAGGGATCACCGATTGATGAGACGGACGGACGATTTCCAGGACCACAACCAGGGTATGTTTGTTCGAACGCCGAGGAATATTCCCGAGGAAATGGATCCTAGGATCATCAAAGCTAGCTAGTGGTTTTTTTAAGGGCCCTTACTCAATTCGCGTAACAACTTCGAAGCAGTTACGAGTGCATTTAAATATGTACATGGATCCGCAACGCATGTAGTTGTGACAGCCGTGTTATGAACTTTGTCAAAGGTCATACGGGATAGGAGGCACCAGCAATGAATGCGTGTGGGACACTAGATACTTTGAAGTGGAACCAGTGCGCAGAGTGAATATTGTTTTGTGTTAGAATTAGAGGTAGTGCATTTGTGTGTATGAAAAGGAAAATTGGATAATTATGTGGACAAAGTCGTAAGTTAATTTATTCAGTTTTATTGATAAACACTTGTATTTTCAATTTTGAATATTGTAATATAATGTCCTTTAGTATCCTGCCTGCAAAGGTCTGTTACTTTGAGTGCATAAACATTTCCATGTGTAGGCTATTTTTAGCTGTGCATTCTGGTCACACATATTTACCTTGTTTGGTAAATTTCAAGCATGGCTGGATACTAGAGATTTATAGTCCAGTATTTCAGAAATTAACTGGAATTGTTTATAAAAGAGTATTGACATTTATCAATGATTTAGACTTATAGTTTTATAAGCATTGACTGGGAGGCTTTAACTTTGTGTGTAAAAAAGTGATATAGTGTGTATTGTCAATCATTGATGATATTTAAAGGTGCATGTTGAAGCAAACAGTGTTTATATATTGGGTGAATAGCATATTCTTGATTTACCAGAGTGAGTATTGACAGTGGTATAGTAGTGAGGTCGGACAAAATCACAATATTGATTTTCCTATCTGCCACAATGTAAACATGACCTGACTTGGGACGTCCTCAATTACTTAATTTCCAACCAAATAACAAAAATCTTTTATGAATCGATTCATTAGAGATAACATTATTTGAAAAAAAATATGTTTTTGCATCCGAACACTTTTAAACCGTATAAAAATCGTGTTGAAATTGCAACTTTATGCGATTGCGCAATGCTTCCGGTTTTTTACTCACCATTTTTTCCAAACTGGGTCATCCCGGATTAACAGATCATGTGATGCTGCTGTTGCAGCTTTACCCACAATTCTTTTTCCACGTGAAAGATGGAAGACTGCGCAACACAACGGTATGATTCTTTTGTTTATCCGCCAATTATTGCATGAAGAAAAATATGTTCAAAAATTGCATTCAACTTCAGGCTCGTATTTCAACATGTTGCATATACTATAACTTTTTTAAACTATCGAAAACGGCTTCTTCAGCCTATTTTCTGTTTGATAAATGCTGCCTCATGTTTCTGGTTCCCAGCGCATTTAAGCGCAAATAGGGTTTTTGAAATGGGGGTAGCGAGCACCTGCCGAACCAAAATCAAGATGGCGGACAATCTGCAAAGGAATAAATATGCGTTCGCACCGATGATTTGCAAACGGCAAAATCGTCTTTTAATCGAAGATTACGAGTATTAATGAATGTAAATAAAGTAAATAGTTAATGTTTAATATTTGTTTTTATTAAAAAATCATTTAGACGTATTGATACAGATGCATTTCCCTTGAACGGTGCATGCGCTACTTACTCCGCGCATAAAACATCCCGTTGTAAACAAACCAGATTATACATATACCCACAGCTCTAAGATCTGGTTTCTTACGTGTATGATGCAAATTATGATGCAAATGCTCATTTATGTTTTTATATCTATTGAATGCTATAGATTGTGGTGTAGAATAGGTGGATAAGTATTTTTTGTTTGAGTATTTATATGGATATTTTCACTGACACTGTTTTAGTGAGAAAGGCTCCAGCTCGGCTACGACCGTTATTGATATTAACAGCAGTGAAACCAGTGGGTCTTGGGGGAGAAAACGGTTCCCCCCATCCATATGTGATTCAGGGTCCGGGAGCTCTTCAGACGTCCAACAACCGAGAAAAAGAAGGCAAGAAGTAGAACAGTCTGAACAGTGTCAGAGAGAGAGAACACCTTCGCCTTCGGCTTCACCCATATCGCTAGGTTCTCCTGCCAGTCCTGGCCGAGAAGAAGAAATCGCCAAACTTATAAGAAAAGCGTCTGAAAAGGACAGATTGAAGGTATATCATTGTTGTGTACGAGTGTTTGCTGTGTATGACAGTAGTGCTTCATTGTAAAGTAGCATGCGGTGATTGGTTTTACACTATATTATATAAATGTATATATGTCACAGGACTAGAAAAATGTGCAGCCAGACCGGGGCTCGAACCTGGGACCATCGGACTACCGTTCCGATGCCTGACCGACTGAGCTAACTGGCCTGCCAAAGCATCATCAATATCTACGAACCATGACATATATTTATCTATATAATAACCAGTTTGATATATTAGTAGTAGAAACATAACAACTAGTTTTAGAACACAAATCTGCTTGCTGCTGTCCTCTTTAGATACCCTGCTTTTCCAAATTATAGTTTCATGTAACTTATATAGAGCTTATTTTGTACCCTCACAAAAAAGTGACATCTATGTAACCCTCATAATCACGCTTAATATATTTGCTCTGATGGCTTTAGGAATCGATCGTTTAATCCAGGTAAGGTTATTTATTATAATAACTTAGATGCGGAATGTTACGCTTCAGGCTTTTGTGTTTCAGGATACGAGAATACGAATTCTTCAGATAGAAAATCGGGCACTGAGAGAAGTTAATGCGATTTATCTCGAATCCATAAGGGAATTGCAGAAAGAACTGATTAAAAAATCTAAATAGTTCGAGATTTGTAAATTCAAGAGGAAAATGGATCCAAACAATGTTAACACTATTAATAATGATACCGTTTATAAAATATATAAAGAGTTTGGAAAAAAAAATTGTGTCGAGAAGCTTTTAGATATATTGAAAAATAAAAAACAACCATTGCCAACGATACCGGCAATTTACAAAAGTGTAGACAGTCATTGTAAAGAAATACAAATCCCTTGAAAAAAATAAGAATCGTAAAAATAATAATGAAAACTTTGATCATTTGAAATCAACACAATTTAAATTTCCTGTGGCCTATGGGCCATCAGGACCGAGACAACAACATGTTGACACTTCAAAGATAATGTGTCAGGCCTATGCTACCGCTGTCATGTCTGCTAGTGAGGAGCTTGTAGAAGCAAAATTAGAAGTAGATCTCACGAAACGTAAGCTTGATGAAAGTATTTTAGAAAATAAGTGTATAAATGAAAATATCAAAAAAATAAAGCATGAACATCAACAAAATAAACCAAAATTGAGTAAGGCAGTAAGTTTACAAAAACTTAATAAAATGTTGAGTAAGACAAACAATGTACTAAGAAAGAAACTATCAAAACATGCCCACAGAGTAAAACTTTTTTCTTTCAAATTAAAATACTACAAAAAAAAGATTGAAAAAGTGGAAAAGAAAGAAGCAAATGTTGTTAATATCCAATATACAGAGGATAGAAATGATGAATATATTGTTTTGACAGAGAAATTACAAGAGAAAGATGTTCAGATTCGTGGGTTGATAGAAGAAAATGAGTGGTTAAGAAACTTAGTAGAGGACAATAAACTGATTGAAACTTTCGATGAAAAAAGGAAGCGGTACACACCTGAATTGCAGAAGTGTGTTTACAGTTTATTAGATAATAATGTAAGTGCTTCTAAGATAGGACCTGTTATAAATTCATGTTTGAAATTGGCTGAAAGAGAAGCATCCAAAATTCCAAGTAAAAGCACTGTATTGGAGATGAATGTACAGAGATTAGCACTAGCTCATGAGCAAATAAGTGATACATTTACTAACAAGAGGTCAATGACCTTGAAGCTCTACTGATTGATTTTGATTTCAGGAAGTAGTGACTACAAACTTGATTTTTGAAAATCTATTTTTAGCCGTGGCGGCCATCTTGAATTTCCGGCCGACCTGAAATTTTGCTAGGATCAATAAGACATCAGGAGCAACATTTCTGTGAAGTTTCATGAAAATCCGTCAAGTACTTTCAGAGGAGTAGTCGCTACAAGTTTTCATTATATAACTCTATGTAAACAAAGATGGCCACTGGCAGCCATGTTTAACGTCGAATCAAAATAATGTTCAACTCGGATAACCATCATGTCATTCTGATAATTTTAGAAAAAGTCCCATATCAATATCTCTTAAAGTTTTCAAGAAGTCGCCGCTACAATCTTATTTTTTTTAAATCTATTTTTAGCCGTGGCGGCCATCTTGATTTTCCGGCTGACCTGAAATTTTGCTAGGATCAATAAGACATCAAGAGCAACATTCCTGTGAAGTTTTATGAAAATCCGTAAAGTAGTTTCAGAGGAGTAGTCGCTACAAGTTTTCATTATATAACTCTATGTAAACAAAGATGGCCACTGGCAGCCATGTTTAACGTCGAGTCAAAACGATTTTCGACAAGGACCAACATCATGTCATGCTGATCATTTTAGAAAAAGTCCCATATCAATATCTCTTATAGTTTTCAAGAAGTAGTCGCTACAAACTTATTTTTTAAAAATCTATTTTTAGCCGTGGCGGCCATCTTGAATTTCCGGCCGACCTGAAATTTTGCTAGGATCAATAAGACATCAAGAGCAACATTCGTGTGAAGTTTCATGAAAATCCGTCAAGTAGTTTCAGAGGAGTAGTCGCTACAAGTTTTCATTATATAACTCTATGTAAACAAAGATGGCCACTGGCAGCCATGTTAAACGTCGAATCAAAACGATTTTCGACAAGGACCAACATCATGTCTTTAGAAAAAGTCCCATATCAATATCACTTATAGTTTTCAAGAAGTAGTCGCTACAAACTTGTATTTTGAAAATCTATTTTTAGCCATGGCGGCCATCTTGAATTTCCGGCCGACCTGAAATTTTGCTAGGATCAATTAGACATCAAGAGCAACATTTCTGTGAAGTTTCATGAAAATCCGTCAAGTAGTTTCAGAGGAGTAGTCGCTACAAGTTTTCATTATATAACTCTATGTAAACAAAGATGGCCACTGGCAGCCATGTTTAATGTTGAATCAAAATAATGTTTGACACGGATAACCATCATGTCATGCTGATCATTTTAGAAAAAGTCCCATATCAATATCACTTATAGTTTTCAAGAAGTAGTCGCTACAAACTTATTTTTTAAAAATCTATTTTTAACTGTGGCAGCCATCTTGAATTTCTGGCCGATCTGAAATTTTGCTAGGATCAATGAGACATTAAGAGCAACATTCCTGTAAAGTTTCATGAAAATCCGCCAAGTAGTTTCAGAGGAGTAGTCGCTACAAGTTTTTACTATATAACTCTATGTAAACAAAGATGGCTGCTAGCAGCCACGTTTAATGTCGAATCAAAACGATTTTTGATAAGGACCAACATCATGTCATGCTGATCATTTTAGAAAAAGTCCCATATCAATATCACTTATAGTTTTCAAGAAGTAGTCGCTAGAAACTTGTATTTTGAAAATTTATTTTTAGCCGTGGCGGCGATCTTGAATTTTTTCGGCCGACCTGAAATTTTGCTAGGATCATTTAGGCATCAAGAGCAACATTCCTGTGAAGTTTCATGAAAATCCACCAAGTAGTTTCAGAGGAGTAGTCGCTACAAGTTTTTACTATATAACTCTATGTAAACAAAGATGGCCGCTGGCAGCCACGTTTAACGTCGAATCAAAACGATTTTCGACAAGGACCAACATCATGTCATGCTGATCATTTTAGAAAAAGTCCCATATCAATATCACTTATAGTTTTCAAGAAGTAGTCGCTACAAACTTGAATTTAAAAAATCTATTTTTAGCTTTGGCGGCCATCTTGGATTTCACATCAACATGAATTTATGCTAGGATCAACTAGACTTCATGGGCAACATTTCTGTAAAGTTTTATGAATATCCATCCAGTAGTTTTAGAGGAGTAGTCGCTACAAATAAAAGTTAACGGACGGACAGACGGACGGACAGACAGACGGACGGACGACGGACGCCGCACCACGGCATAAGCTCTGCTGATCTCTGATCAGTAGAGCTAAAAAGGAGACTGTTTGTCTAATGACAGATGAAACGAGCAAATTTGGTAACAAGTACATGGGTTATGAAGCGCGAGATGATGAAGGTACGTTTTGGGTATTGGGATTAAGAGAAATAACCACCAAATCATCTCAAGATACTCTGAAAGTATTGAGGGAAATCTTAGATGATATTGATTACATAAGTGACTCGACAAATTCTGAACAGTCAAAACTCATTTTGAAGCATATGGTGGCATCAATGTCCGATCGTGCTGCCACAGAGACGAAGTTTAATCGCATACTTCAAGTTACGTGATCAATGGCGGACAGCGGTCAAGTTTACATTTAGTCCGAGAGAAACTTTCTGATATGTAGCGTTTCGTCGGCTTTTACGGAGGTTAGACAACTGATTTTGAGATGGTAATGTGTTGCGTTATGAAGCCAGATATACAGAAGGTTTGAAAAGGATGCATATTTATGATATTTGACATCTATGTCCCTCTCTATACGAACTATATGATCTATATATAGATTTTACCTGTGCACTACCTGAGATTTACTAAGTCCGATAATTTGACAATCAACGAAGTGTAGAGCTGTCACGCTAAATTTTTATCGAACTATACTGCGCGTCAAAAAATACGTGCCACTCACATTAGTATGAGCATAACATCAACGCCAGTATCAGTAGCAGTTAACAAAAAGAGAGGACTTACATCTCCTGAATTTGAACTAGAGTCAGATTTAAAAAAGAACAGAACTATTCTTGATTCAGACATATCTGACCTGTCTATAATGGATTCCGGTGATGAATCTGCGACTATGTCTTCGCCAACTGCCCTGAAACTGCGCGATGAGGACATCCTACGGATCTCAGATCTAATCAAGAATTCTCTCAGTGGTGATATTCGCGAATCGCTCCGTCAGGATGTCAATGAGATGGTCAATGTCATCGTTAAAGGAGTGGTGGCTGGCATCAAAGGTGAAATTGACGCACTGAAGGCTGAGAATGCTAGCCTCAAACAACGCGTTTCCAAACTGGAAACAGCTGCTGACGTGGCTGAGCAATATAGCCGCCGTAACTGTTTACGCGTTACATGTGTCCCGGAAGCTCCAGATGAAAACACTGACCAGATTGTGCTCAACTTGTCAAGTGCGCTGGGTGTCGACCTAAACATCAATGACATTGACAGGTCCCACAGAGTCGGAAAACCTCGCCCTAATGGTAAGCCCCGTGACATCATTGTCAAGCTAGCGACATATCGCTCCAGAAACAAAATGTACAGAGCCAGAGTGCGTGCAAAGGACAACGGGTACAGAGGCATCTTCATCAATGAAGACTTGACACAGCACAGGAGCCATCTATTGTTTGAAGCTCGCCAACTGGTTCGTGCTAAAAAAGCTCTAAGTGTTTGGACGTCCGACGGCATAATATTGCTGAAAGACATGTCTATGAATGTGTGCAGGATTAATTCTGTGTCTGACCTGAGCGCATATTAATGTAGCTGAAACTTTGCCGAACAGTATAGCTATGTGAAATATTGACCACCGAACATACCATACTTGCTATAATGCACGAGTCTTTCATGGTAATTATCGAGGTCGACCTACATACCTGTAACTGATAAAGACTACGTTGCCATTACTATTGGCAAACATTTAATGATACGGCACACAATAATGATTGAAATGTCACGTTGAATATGATTATTAATGTACCGTACATCTACTGTGTGCAGTTGATCGAGAAAGAATGTTTTCCTTTGCATTTTGACGCTTTATCGTTGCAATTCTACCTAAGCAAGTAAACGTTAAATCATCTATTTTTTAGTTCCAACAAATCTGTGGTAGTTAATTTCTTAATCAAGAAAGCTGTAGAAATGTTTTCAATCAGAATTTGCCACCAGTAAATAATTGATGTATTACATGCCAATTGACGTTATGTATATGCTATCTAGTACGTATATACGGCTAAATATGAGGATGCGTTTGATTGTATAATAATACTTTTGTATATATGCGTTTTTTTGCATTAGTGCATGTGTGTGTATATATATGTAAATGCAATGTGTACGCGCTGATTCTAAATTGGTATTAAAACAACGCTACCTATTGTCTATACGCCCTATTCCAAATAAATAATTGAACACTTGTTAACGCACCTATGCAAGTCACTGTGATATTTCGTCAGCTTATGCTCCTTATCTTATTTCAAAATGAAACTAATAATTGTATTCGTGTTATCTTGCCAAAATGAAAGTTAAATAAAATATTCAGTATTTTATATATTAGATATTGGACACTTGAGTTACAGGTGATTGCCAAAATAAGCAATCATGATGTTTACTTGGTCGTTTATTTAATAAGTCTAATTGTGAATCACTGCTGCCTATGCTACAAACAACTGTATTGTATATGCTTGTTTCCTTCGTGCAGTAACCGTCTACTTAAACTGTTATGTTTAATCAATCCACCAACAGTTTAGTTTACTCATTTTTTCAACTCACATACCTCCTTTTTTCTTATTTTCGATTGTAATGTATCATGCTTGGTATTTTGTTTTTTTATTTTTTTCTCATTTCTTTTTTGGATACTTTGGACGTGTGACCCTGGCCCGTGGGAGGCGATCTGTGTGGCTGTGTCGTAGATGCCCTCCTCTTTTCATCTTTATAATTAGGTTTGACTGCATTCTGGAGGCAGAGTTGTTTCTATTGTTTTTACTCACAATTACTTAATGCATTTCAGAGCGTATTCTGCCGTCATTCTGCCGTCGTACCGATGTAACTACATGTTTGCAGCTTCCTTACATCTTCTTTTCATGTTTGCCCTCACGGGATCCCTGCCATATCTGTTCTCAATACTGCTGAACATTTATTCTGTATCGCATTCAACCAAAGCGATAGTCCATCCATACAAACACATGACTGTTGGAACATTTTACTTAACAAACATACACTTTTCAACACAACTGATAAACATTATTTTAACAACTACTCTGTTCACATGGGCAAGTGTACTACTGATGACATCTGGAGACATTCAGCCAAATCCTGGTCCCGAATTTTCGCCCAACACTTCACTAGTGTCTTCCTCATCCAATGACGATACATCCTCTATGTTTGACAACTTTAGCTTATCCCATAACTTGTCCCTAGTTCACTATAATGTACAGAGCATCTTACATAAGCTAGACATACTCAAGTCCGAACTTTATCAATTTGACATCCTTACATTCTCTGAAACTTGGCTTAACGAGTCTGTACAATACGACGAAATAACATTTCCAACTTTCCATAATCCCGAACGAAAAGACCGTATTGGTGATAGTCACGGGGGTGTTTTACTCTATATAAAAGATACGATTCACTACACCCGTAGGCCTGATCTTGAGTTAAATAGTCTTGAGTGCATCTGGGTGGAACTTGTTTTAAACCACAAACACATACTTATTGGAGTATTTTACAGACCACCCAACTCTGACTCCATACATACTACCATGATTGAAGATTCTATAAGTCTGGCAGTTGATACTGGCATTAAAGATATTATTGTAACTGGCGACCTTAATTTCAACATGTTAAACGTACAAACTTCCAGAAAAATATCAAATATGTGTCAACAATTTGGACTACACCAAACTATCAATGATCCCACACATTTTACTGAGAATTCTTCGTCCATAATTGATATATTACTTGTAAGTGATGTTAATAACTTAATCACGAGTGGTGTAGGCGAGCCCTTTTTAAACCAGGATATTAGGTTCCATTGTCCCATCTATGCCTTTTTCAAATTTAGGAAACCAAAATTTAGATCATATACAAGACGAATATGGAAATACGAACAAGGCGATTATGACTTACTTCGTGAAAAAGTACGCGCATTCGAGTGGAATAGTTTAGCCAATGCTGATATAAATATTTATGCAAAAAGTACATCAGAGAAAATAATTTCCTTTAGTGAACAGTGTATTCCCAATAGAAATGTACAAATTAAACCCTACGAACCACCGTGGATAAATAATGACATCAAACGTCTAATTAGAGCCAGAAAAAGAGCATACAAAAAATGGAAAATCTCTCAAACTAAAAGCAATTTTGATAAGTTTAAGAAAATACGAAATAAAATTGTTAATAAAATACGTGAAGCAAAACAACATTATTACGACGCCCTCTCTAACAAGCTTAACACGTCTAATATTACGTCAAAAGACTGGTGGAAAACATTAAAAGCGTTCATAACCTCTTCCGAAAAACCATCCATTCCCCCATTAAATGATAATGGCTCAATAATTTGTGATGACCTGGATAAAGCAAACCTATTAAATGATTTTTTTCAAAGCCAATCAGAACTAAACGATGAAAACACCGAACTTCCTTGCCTGCAAACTGCTAACGATAGAATAAGTCTCCAACCATTTACTCTTACCCCACAAGAAGTATATGAAGCCTTAAAATTACTAAAAATTGGTAAAGCGACCGGCCCAGACGAGATAAACAATCACGTTCTCCGCGAAGTAGCTTTAGAAATTTCTGTTCCTCTCTGTAACTTATTTAATACATCTATTACAAAGGGAGTTATTCCCGAAGTATGGAAAGAAGCTTTTGTATGTGCGGTTTTCAAAAAAGGCGACCCTTTCACTTGTCAATAACTATCGTCCTATATCCCTACTTAGTGTTATTGACAAAGTGTTTGAAAGACTCTTGTTTAAACACATATTCAATTTTTTCCGTGATAATAACTTCTTGACCGCTTTCCAGTCAGGTTTTATTCCTGGAGATTCAGCAGTAAATCAACTTACTTACATATACAACGCCTTTTGTAAAGCAATCGACGCCGGAAAAGAGGTGCGGGTTGTATTTTTCGATATAAGTAGAGCATTTGACCGTGTATGGCACAAGGGCTTACTTGCAAAATTAAAAGCCGCGGGCATAACTGGAAATCTCCTAATCCTACTATCTGACTATCTCAAGAATAGACGCCAAAGGGTTGTCATCCCTGGAACTAAATCAAAATGGAACAATATAAATGCGGGCGTCCCTCAAGGATCTATCTTAGGACCCCTTCTTTTTCTTGTTTATATTAATGACATTGTTGCTGATATCTCTTCTAACATACGCTTATTCGCCGATGATACTAGTCTTTATATTATTATAGAACATAACAATGTAATTTCAGAATCTGCAAATACACTAAACTCTGACATACAAAAACTTACCGAATGGTCTAACAAATGGCTTGTAACGTTTAATCCTACCAAAACGGAAGCATTACTTATTTCGCGTAAACGCAACAAACCAGTGCATCCACCACTTATGATGTTAGACCAACACATACAAGAAGTTACCTCCCATAAGCATCTTGGTTTAATTTTTTCTAATGATTGTAGTTGGCACTCTCATATTGAATACATTCAATCAAAAGCATGGCCTAGAATAAACATAATGAGGAAGTTAAAACACCAGTTAGATAGGAAAGCACTTGAAACAATATACATATCTTTTATAAGGCCACTTTTAGAATATGCTGACGTCACATGGGATAATTGTACAGCTTACGAAAAAAATGAGCTTGATAAAATACAAAACGAAGCTGCAAGAATTGCTACGGGTACAACTAAACTAGTGTCACTTCACAATTTAAATCAAGAGGTAGGCTGGGAATCTCTCGACTCGCGAAGGAAAAAACACAAACTCATCTTATACTATAAAATGATTAATGGTTTAACACCTCAGTACCTATCATTGTTAGGCCAAAAATAAAATTATGTTTGTTTCCCCTTCCCGACCCATGCAAAAAAGGGTTGGGTAGGTAGGTAGGTAAAATATTTTTTTTATTTCATTTCTTTTATTTGAGATCAAAACTGGAATACATGCTACCTATAAGACACATTTAAGACGGTACCAACACAGTCGTGTCTGAACATCGTGCTGCATGTTCATTAAAAGACAATACATTCGGTAACTACCCGATTTGTCTTACAGTACTATTGTACTTTAAAATAGCAGTTCTCAATAAGAACCACACATATATAAAGTAGTAAAAAAAAAATAAAAAAAAATAAAAAAAAAATAAAAAAAAAATAATATTTTTTTTTTTCGCCAGTGTCGAAAAAATAATTCGGGTCGCGGCAATTTCGGTGGGTCGGTCGGGAAGGGGAAACAAACATAATTTTATTTTTGGCCTTAGTCCCAACACCAGTTCACGCTGCATCTAACTACAATTTACGCAATGCAAATGATTTTCAAACCATTAATTCAAGAACAAATCTTTACTTCGATTCATTCCTTCCTTCTGCTACTCGTGAGTGGAACAAACTTCCACTGGAGGCCAGAAATGCCGCTTCCATTGACTCTTTCAAACATTACTTATACCGTAACCTAGTGCATACCCCATCATACTATTACAAAGGTTCTAGACGGGCACAACTTCTTCATACTCGTCTTCGCACTAAATGTAGCTCACTTAATCATGACCTGTACTCAAAAAATATTACGGATTCACCGACATGTCAATGTGGAAGCATCGAAAATACACACCACTTCTTTTTGAACTGCCCTCTTTATGACAACATTCGTAGGGAAATGTTGGATACATTAGTACCACTTTGTAACGTCACATTAAATATACTATTATATGGAGACCCGTCGCTCGCAATCCAAACAAACATAGCTATATTCGAAGCTGCGCACAGGTACATTATGTTGAGTAAACGGTTTTAATTGTATTTTCTAACAAAAATTGAACTAGGAAGCTGCCTACTACTATCTTATTTATTTGAACAGGGGAAGGCTATACGCGATTTGTTCTGCATGCGCTCGTTGCCCCACCCCACTGTCACCGTCCTGTGTATCCCAAACGTTTTCACTATTTTTTTCCCCCTAAAATATATATAATTCCTCATTTATTTTCCAATATACTGTATCATGCCTTTATTGTTTGAATCTAAATTACCTTAGCTTCATTTTTTTTTTTGCCTTATAATTAGCATTTTCTTTTTGCTGAACGTTTATATGTTATCTTTGTTATTTTTTGCTATACTTGTAATGTTTTGGATGAAGTTCACAGCTCTAATAATAAATATAACCGTCATTGTTATTTATTACAAACAATCTTTCCTAGGAGAAGAATTCTATAAGCAGTTTGCTTTCATTCTAATCCTTTAATGTAATTGTACAATGTATATATGCAATGTTGTAAACCATTGAAAAAATAAAATACGTTTAAACCAAAGGTGTCTGCATTGTCGAACTTCTTTTGTAGATTACACAGTCTCGTTCATATTGCTGACACAAGTGATAAATCTTTGCTAACTGCAGAGAAAGCCATATTTGGAGATAACGATGTACCAAGGCCAGAAGGATCGTTTACGAGTAAAACTGAAAGTGGGACCACCAGGTTAGTTAGGACAGCTTCCAAGGCCTTCTCTTCAGGTGGGGACGAAAAATCTGGCTGTTTTTCCGGGTTTTCTGTATTTGTAAAACCATTCTTAAAACAGCACAAATTTCAAACCCTTCCTTTGCAGCGTTTTCGAGGTGCACGTTTTAACATACTATTCGCGAATGCTGCAAGTGTATACTTTCTCCATAAAGAGATGATAGGATATTTACAGCAACTTGGTGCTACAAACAGGTTGCTGAAAGCTGTTTTGAATGACTTGCAAACTCCAGAGTTTATTGCTGGAACTAAATGTTTAGGTCTAGTAAGCAAACTTCTTACATGTCCCCTATGGAATGTTATAGAGAACAGAGATATTGATATAGTTGAAATGAATGTCAAGTATCTAGAGTTTGTGCAAGTTATAGAAGAAGCCAGCAGAGATGTACAAGCTTTCTTGACAGGAGCCTTGGCTTTTGGAAACTATGCGAATGACTGTATCCTTGAATACCTACTTCAACCATCCCAAGTAGATGGCATATGTTCTGTGATGTTAGAAATTCTATTGCCAGCAATTAGCATGGTATGTAGGAAACTTTTTGCTGATCATTTGCCTGGTGGTTGTCACTCCCAGATTGATCCAAACAATGCAGACATTAGATCTAAACTGAAGTGTGTTCCAAAGAGTAATGTGTTCGCAGAGAGTATATTTGGAAGACTTGACCAAATTCTTCGACAAAAACCAAGCATAACAACAATCTCATCTGAGGCATATATTATGTTTTCCAACAACAAAACAATGCAATGGCTTCAATCAAAGGATACTTCTGAACAAGACAAATTGCTGGCAAAAGCAAGAAGAGAAGGCAGACACATTTCACGGAAATTCAAAGAAAGGAAGGAGCTCATTTTTCAGGAAAGACGAGCAGCAATGGAAGAGTCTATCAGGAAAAAGACTGAGACGAAAAGAAAGAAAGAGCAACAACTAGAACAGTACACAAACGAAATGATAGAGTTTTCTCTGTGGCAGACAGAGGAAGATGTTGAAAACCAAGTAAAATCTTACAGTAAACAAAATGTACAAATAAAGGCACTAAAGGCTCAATTAAATTTTAGACAGAAAGTTCTTCAGCAGGAATCAGATGATAAATCGGTGTTCAATTTTACCAAAGTTCAGAATAGCAAAAGGGTTAACTTGTCTGTACATGAACTGACCGTCAATGTAAAAAAACTGGTTAATAAAGCAATGGTCAAGGGAATAACTGGACAGAGACATATATTGGTTGGCAGAAGAGTACGGCACAAGTTCAATCGCACAAGTGTGACCAATGAAACCGATGACCATGGTATGATGGGAAAGTTATATCACAGGTAAATAGTTCAGAATGTCTCAAGGTTCAAATAAACATAATATTGGTATTCTTTAAGGTGATTGTCAGCATGACTTACTCAGTGTGCACGCGCATGGTCTTCACTTTTTTCTTCTAACAGTCTTTTTGTGAGACAGTCACAACGAATGAGAAAAGTACCAAACCAGTTAATTGTCTTGCTGTATTTATATGTTTTTATTTGCAGCGTTTTATTTTAATGAAATATATAGTCAAGCTTGTATATCTATCCTAATGCAGGTTGTACATATAATATATATATTAATTTTTTTGGTAAATTTGTCATTCTAATCTTATTTAGGTAGTGTCGCCTTCTAATTTTAACCACACTCTATACTATACATATTTAAACATTTAAGAATACACTTCCATTGATTTTGTTTAATTCCAATAAAACATACTAGTCAGTGAATTGATAAATGTCAATAATTTTCAGGGTAAAACATTGTAAGTTCAAGTTCAAATGTATGCTATATTTTTGTAGGTCCCTGGTTATACTGCATGGTTTAACGTTGTTTACGACGATGAAGCCAACATAATATATACATTCCAACTAGAAGAGGATTTCAAAGCAGGAGATCTGGAAATCATGGTTTAAAGGTTTGCACTGAAAACGGTAACTTTTAATGATGTAATTGCGTGTTATGCGTGTTATGCGTACATAAATAAAAAACGGCAGATTACTTGCCCTACCCCTGTTGACTTTAAATGTGTGTCATTTTTCACCCATAAAAGATACATTAATTTCAAAGGTAGTTCTGTTTTTCTCTTTAAAATACCTTTACAATGGTGTATAGGATAATATTTTTGGATAACTTTTAAGGAATTGTCCGACCTCACTAGGTATAGACACTGGTATTAGATATATGTTTGATATTATATGAGGGATATATGATTAAATATATTTCTAAAAGTAGATTATAGAGCATAGAACCACGTAAAAGTTGGTTTATATAGTTAGTAAGGTTGTTGTTCAACTGACTTTATTTCTCTGGTCTGCTTAATAAACCCCTCACACGTTCACTCTGTCTATAAAATCTATTCACATTTCACTTGCACTGCACGGCGGAGAAAGCATATGAAGAGAAAGGTATTTATAAAAGTTACAATATTTATATGTATACGTATGTCTTATGCCTTATATATGTGTATATATGTGCTTGCTTGCGCTTTGAACTGTGATATGCTATTTTGAAGCTGTTTACAGGATATAGATTTTGCTTATGTGAAGGCTTAATTTACGAAACACATAAAAAACACTGTGATATCAATCGGCGATATAAACAAAGTGATAACCTGAAAATTGTCAGTAAGCTTGCTGGAGTCATGCCGAGAAGGTCAGTACTCAGTAGCACCATCAATGTTGAAAATGTCACACTTCCGGTTCCTGCTTCTTCAAAACAAGACGTCTCCATAATGTGCTCTCGCATCATCACTTGAAATCCGTGAAATCTTCATCATCCCAGCTCAACAAACTTCAAGAAGCATCTGATATCTTTCTACGATCATTAAGGATGGCTCATAAGTTTTTTTGATTTTATTTAATTAGGAATGTTTGGTATTTTTCTCTTTCAGACTTGGTCGGGTGTCTCGTTCCATATTGGAACAAAGGAAAATCTTCTAAATTTTTTTAGACTAGTTTCCTCAACTCATACATCCTAAATTTACTCAAACTTAAATAAATAATATGGGGCTTGTTACTTAATTACTGGCTCTTTTACATTAGTTTACTAATTACTTGTTTATAATATTTTTCACTGGTAAATGCCAGTACAAACAAGCACCATTTTAATCATGCAAACTTTCACCATCTTGAGTCGGGTATTGTGAGCGTGGGGACTGCCCTACATCACCTCTTGCCTGAACTCAGTTGATGTTGTGTTTTTGTTTTGTGTCCTGTAGTGTAGTATTCCAGGATTCTACAA
This sequence comes from Cyrtodaria siliqua, assembly GCA_037043455.1. Lineage (NCBI taxonomy): Eukaryota > Metazoa > Mollusca > Bivalvia > Adapedonta > Hiatellidae > Cyrtodaria > Cyrtodaria siliqua. The sequence goes on along the minus strand of JAWPHD010009608.1, from coordinate 31,254 downwards.
GGTAAGCAATGCATGTGATTTTATTGAGTTCAAATTGAACTTACAAATTTTATAATTATCAACACGGTAAATTTGAGTCACGTCGGACCGCTCGCCAGTTATGATCAAATTTATAACAAATTTAAAAATTACAATCTAAAAGTCATTGACTGGTATGCTATATATACTATGTCATCAGAAATAGGAAAAATACATAAATATTTGCAAGCGAATCCTGGGCAAGGGCTTCAACCATCCACAAATAAACTCTTTATATTGACCGACAGCAAAGGGAATTATTTAATCCCAGAAACGTTAAATATAACCTTAAATAAACCAGAGGTGGTTTGGTGGTGCAGGTCTGGAAGGAAATCGGCCGATGGTCTAAGATTCTTAGAATCTAACATTGAACAATTAGCGAAGAATAACAGTGAGGCTACTGTTGTCTTTTGGCACTTTACTTGTGATGTCACATGCAAGGTTGGCAAATTTATATATCCTCAATACACGAGTTCAGAGGAACTTGTCACTGCCATTAGGCCTGTACTTGACCGATCAGTTGTCATTAACAGTAAATATGACAATATCCACATAGGGATTCTTCAAATTCCATCAATTTTTACCAAGGACTGGAACAGGGTCCAGGGGTATTGTTGACTGTGAGAGCACGGATGACAAAGATCTGCATGTGCAAATAAAGGATCTCAACACAGTAATAGACTCCTACAACCAGGAACTACAGTACAGCTCACGCGAAACCCACACTTTACTCTTTCACGCCGAGTGAGGAATTCAGAAATCGCGTAATTACGCGGAGTTTGGACGATAAAACTACGCCGAGTGGAAATCAGCTACGTGACGAACGACTAGCGTAACTTCGCCGAGATACTCCGCGCAGACGAACTCGGCATTCACCGAGTCGTCAATTATACAGGTAAATGACCTTTTTAGCGGACTTGAACAAACGACTCGCGTAACTTCGCGGCGATACTCCGCGCAGACGAACTCGGCATTCGCCGAGTCGTCAATTATTCAGGTAAATGACCTTTTTATCGGACTTGAATATTTATGTCTGAAACAATGATGAACGGCATTCGTACAGGTAATGTACATCTGCATAGACCTACGTGTTTTATTTTTATGTTTGTTGTAAATGTACACTGTGCGTGAAAGTAATAAAGTTACCTTATAGTTGACGTTTGTGCTGCTGTACTCTCAAATGCAATTAAACACAACTGTCATGAGGACGAAATAAATATTTAGTTTTAATCTGTAACGGCAACCAATGCTAGCTTCCAAACACAAAACTTAAATACACACTCTATTTCTTAGCACACGTTGTCTTACACGTTGTCAAGCGCGTTGCCATGGTCAGGACTCCGAATCAGGCGTTTTAATGTGTATTGAGCATGTGTATTGAGCAGAGTTACGATATTGTAAACATGTACTCTACATGTACCTGTCGCAGTAACCCGGTTAGATCACGCTTCCATTACACTAGTATAGATAATTAGGGACGTGTCGTGGTATTCTCTTGGATAAATAAAAATGTTATGTAATATGTATACTGAGTAAAGTACAGTAAATACATATTTCGTTTGCGTGCCTGATTGCCTTAGATGTTTTGTGGTATGAACCTAGGTAAGTGGATTTTAAGACCAACTTTATAAAAATATTTGCTGATTTTGTCAAATACGCGGGTTGATCAACAAAAAAAGTTGATACTGGCCTTATAAATCCTTAATTACAAGTTATTTGAAACAAGAGGTCAATGACCTTGAAGCTCTACTGATTGAATTTGATTTCAGGAAGTAGTCGCTACAGACTTGTTTTTTGAAAATCTATTTTTAACCGTGGCGGCCATCTTGAATTTCCGGCCGACCTGAAATTTTGCTAAGATCAATAAGACATTAAGAGCAACATTCCTGTGAAGTTTCATGAAAATCCGTCTGGTTGTTTCAAAGAAGTAGTCGCTACAAGTTTTCATTATATAACTCTATGTAAACAAAGCAGCCATGTTTAAGGTCAAATCAAAACGATTTTCGACAAGGACCAACATCATGTCATACTGATCATTTTAGAAAAAGTCCCATATCAATATCTCTTATTGTTTTGAAGAAGTAGTCGCTACAAACTTATATATTTTAAATCTATTTTTAGCTGTGGCGGCCATCTTGAATTTCCGGCCGACCTGAAATTTTTCTAGGATCAACAAGACATCAAGAGCAACACTCCTGTGAAGTTTCATGAACATCCGTCAAGTAGTTTCAGAGGAGTAGTCGCTACAAGTTTTTACAATATAACTCTATGTAACCAAAGATGGCCACTGGCAGCCATGTTTAACGTCGAATCAAAATAATTTTCCACAAGGATCTACATCATGTCATGCTGATCATTTTAGAAAAAGTCCCATATCAATATCACTTATAGTTTTCAAGAAGTAGTCGCTACAAACTTATTTTTTAAAAATCTATTTTTAGCTGTGACGGCCATCTTGAATTTCCGGCCGACCTGAAATTTTGATAGGATCAATTAGACATCAAGAGCAACATTCCTGTAAAGTTTCATGACAATCCGCCAAGTAGTTTCAGAGGAGTAGTCGCTACAAGTTTTTACTATATAACTCTATGTAAACAAAGATGGCCGCTGGCAGCCATGTTTAACGTTGAATCAAAACGATTTTTGACTAGGATCAACATCATGTAATGCTGATCATTTTAGAAAAAGTCCCATATCAATATCACTTATAGTTTTCAAGAAGTAGTCGCTACAAACTTATTTTTTAAAAATCTATTTTTAGCTGTGACGGCCATCTTGAATTTCCGGCCGACCTGAAATTTTTCTAGGATCAATTAGACATTAAGAGCAACATTCCTGTAAAGTTTCATGACAATCCGCCAAGTAGTTTCAGAGAAGTAGTCGCTACAAGTTTTTACTATATAACTCTATGTAAACAAAGATGGCCGCTGGCAGCCATGTTTAACGTTGAATCAAAACGATTTTTGACTAGGATCAACATCATGTCATGCTGATCATTTTAGAAAAAGTCCCATATCAATATCACTTATAGTTTTCAAGAAGAAGTCGCTACAAACTTGTATTTTAAAACTCTATTTTTAGCTTTGGCGGCCATCTTGGATTTCACATCAACATGAATTTTTGCTAGGATCAACTAGACTTTATGGGCAACATTTCTGTAAAGTTTCATGAATATCCATCCAGTAGTTTTAGCTGTGAAGTCGCTACAAATAAAAGTTTACGGACAGACGGACAGACGGACAGACAGACGGACAGACAGACGGACGACGGACGCCGCACCACGGCATAAGCTCTGCTGATCTCTGATCAGTAGAGCTAAAAAACAACATATTATGAATTTAGTCTGTCCATTGACAATTTCCTTGACATATGAAAATGTTCAAAAAGTATGTTGTTGTTTTTTTATGAACAGCACCTGCCGCAATCCGTCGCACCAATAATAATACATAATGAAATATTTAACACTGCAGTAGGCTATCTATTTATAAAAATGATGTAAACTTATCCTTTAACCTAGTAACCAGGGCATCCATTATTGTTAACAGAAGTTTGGTCGTAGAAACACTTAAAAAAAGTATAAAAGTCGAACAGGAAAAGCAGCTTCCCCCAGAATACAGTTAATTCTAAAATACGCAAAACGACAAACATGAATGGAAATGTTAATAAGGAATATGACGTCAAAAACACACAAAAAAGGTTGACAATAGGGCTGTCGTCTTCAAACGGTCAGTGGCAAAAAAAACTGGGGTTTAAACCAGGTTCTAGGGTGCACCAAACCTCACACACCCTACTGTCATCCCAAACTCGAAGCTAGTTTTGGGAGCATAACTCATTCCTTCTGATTCATATGGTGTAGTCTAGTCGATATATCGCAACATCTACATCATTCTTGGTTTGTGATCACTCAGTTGCATATTAACATCTGCTAACAAACCCTAAACTATTGTGAATTAATAAGAAAAACACTAAACTATTGCATGTGAATTAATAAGAAACAAAAAACACAGTCCTCATGTTTTAATATATAAGCATGTTTTATTTGTGATATTGTGAATACTGTTACTAGTAACAATGACAGTTAGAGCTAATAAACAAGGAAGATACTTGCTTCCTGGTTCAGTACGACGTCGACAAGAAGCACCAAATGCGCACGAGCGGCTTTTTCAGAACGTCGGAAAAGGTGACGTTATGTACACATTTGTATGATATCGCTGGGTTTTATTTTTGGATTTTAAGCCATTTTCATTACATATATTTTTCTTAATAACTGAGGAAGACTGTGTCCATTAAGTTATACCATGCAGCATCTTACGCGATTTAAAAAGAGTAATTAAATTGGTCTAAAGACATCGCCCTGGCAAATTCCTCTATTCACGAATTAAATCGTAGTTTTAGTGGGAGGGTGACTTTTTTTTTACAATTGTGTCTACCTGCATATTAAATCGTAGTTTAAGTCGGAGGGGGACTTCTTTTTTTAATAGTGTCTACCTGCATCTATTGGATCTTATCGATGTTTAATAATGATCTTACACGAGTGCCTGATTAATATTGAATTTATCAAACGAGTTGGATAAAATTATATAATGTGAGGCTATGCGAGAATTTTAATCCAAATTGTTCAATAAATTCAATATATAGTGAAGGGGATCTCGTTGATTTCCGTAATCCATGATGTTTTTTACAATTGTGACTACATGCATCTATTGTTTTTTTTTCCTTATCAATGTTTAATATATAATGATCTTACACGAGTGCCTGATTAATATTGAATTTATCAAACGATCGAGTTGGATACTGCGTCCATTAAGTTATACCAAGCAACATCTTACGCGATTTACATATTCCAAAAGTAATTAAATACGTCTAATGTCATCGCCCTGGCGAATTCCCTTATTCACAAATTTAACAAAAGTAAAACTGAAATAAGCCTGAATATTTTTACATGTAACTTGCAGTTGAATATGTCTATACACTTTTATCTAGACTGTGCTATACTTGAATATTAAATATAAAACGTGTGTATTGATCTATGCCATACTCGTAGCGGGCACGCGGGTATACAATAGGAAATGAAATTAATCTGATTGCACTTGTTTTTCGTTATCTCCGGTACTATTCTGCACATAACAGATACATGTACATGATGTACGAACTTGTGCACCGATATAAATCTATTTGCTGATCAAACTTTTACCTGAAAAGAAAGTTGTAATATGTTTAGAAAGCAATATATTATTGCACTGAATTGCCAATTCCGATAACTACGTTAATTTCAAGGCTTTTGGTGAAATATAAATGGTTGGGCAATTTAAGTGTAAAACAGTTTACATTATCTAAATTACGTATTTTAATTGAATTAAATTGGAATATATATATAGTCGGTGTGACTATAAATTCCAATTTAATTCAATTAAACAGCAAGGTCATTTTAAGGGTTTACACATCGTGTGCATGTAATTGGTAGACCTCTACTTGTTTTTATCAATATAATGTTGCTTCATAATTTGATTAATACTCCTCGTCACAATCAAGCATTTGTTGTGTGCGCGTGCCTATATGGATACTGCGTCCATTAAGTTATACCAAGCAACATTTTACGCGATTTACACATTCCAAAAGTAATTAAATACGTCTAAAGACATCGCCCTGGCAAATTCCCTTATTCACAAATTTAACAAAAGTAAAACTGAAATAAGCCTGAATATTTTTACATGTAACTTGCAGTTGAATATGTCTATACGCTTTTATCTAGACTGTGCTATACTTGAATATAAAACTTGTGTATTGATCTATGCCATACTCATAGTGGGCACGCGGGTATACAATAGGAAATGAAATTAATTTGATTGCACTTGGTTTTTCGTTATCTCCGGTACTATTCTGCACATTATCAACAGATACATGTACATGACATGATGTACGAACTTGTGCACAGATATAAATCTATTTGCTGATCAAACTTTTACCTGAAAAGAAAGTTGTAATATGTTTAGAAAGCAATATATTGCACTGAATTGCCAATTCCGATAACTACGTTAATTTCAAGGCTTTTGGTGAAATATAAATGGTTGGGCAATTTAAGTGTAAAACAGTTTACATTATCTAAATTACGTATTTTAATTGAATTAAATTGGAATATATATATAGTCGGTGCGACTATAAATTCCAATTTAATTTAATTAAACAGCAAGGTCATGTTAAAGGTTTACACATCTTGTGCATGTAATTGGTGGACATCTACTTGTTTTTATCAATATAATGTTGCTTCATAATTTGATTAATACTCCTCGTCACAATCAAGCATTTGTTGTGTGCGCGTGCCTATATGGATACTGCGTCCATTAAGTTATACCAAGCAACATCTTACGCGATTTACATATTCCAAAAGTAATTAAATACGTCTAAAGACATCGCCCTGGCGAATTCCCTTATTCACAAATTTAACAAAAGTAAAACTGAAATAAGCCTGAATATTTTTACATGTAAATTGCAGTTGAATATGTCTATACGCTTTTATCTAGACTGTGCTATACTTGAATATTAAATATAAAACGTGTGTATTGATCTATGCCATACTCATAGCGGGCACGCGGGTATACAATAGGAAATGAAATTAATCTGATTGCACTTGTTTTTCGTTATCTCCGGTACTATTCTGCACATAATCAACAGATACATGTACATGACATGATGTACGAACTTGTGCACCGATATAAATCTATTTGCTGATCAAACTTTTACCTGAAAAGAAAGTTGTAATATGTTTAGAAAGCAATATATTGCACTGAATTGCCAATTCCGATAACTACGTTAATTTCAAGGCATTTGGTGAAATATAAATGGTTGGGCAATTTAAGTGTAAAACAGTTTACATTATCTAAATTACGTATTTTAATTGAATTAAATTGGAATATATATATAGTCGGTGCGACTATAAATTCCAATTTAATTCAATTAAACAGCAAGGTCATTTTAAAGGTTTACACATCTTGTGCATGTAATTGGTACCTCTACTTGTTTTTATCAATATAATGTTGCTTCATAATTTGATTAATACTCCTCCTTACAATCAAGCATTTGTTGTGTGCGCGTGCCAATATTTATTATTATACCTCACTCAAAATTCTCTATGTAATTTCCCCATTCCCGATCACAATTGGTAATGTTTCATGGTAATGTTTCATGGCATGAAACATTATCTCGTGCTTCCAAAAAAAGAACGGTGGTTTCCTCAAGTGCTAAAAATAGAACGGTGGTTTCCCAGTTCAAGGGAGGTAACTATGGTATAAAATCTAGTCTATGTCAGTGAGTGAGTCAGTGTTGTTAATAAAAAATAATTGCTGATTAAATGAATTTTGATGTTTGGTATAATAAAATAAATATCACATCCCATGGAGGGTGATAGAACATATTGTCAACCCTCGATGTGGTAATGTCCACCTCGGCTAAAGCCTCGGTGGACATTACCAATCTCGGGTTGACAATATGTTCTATCACCCTCCATGGGATGTGATATTTATATATTACATTACATACATGTACTTGGTGGCCCGTGATTGGAAATATTCTATTCGATTCTAAAAAAAAAATGGCCGACGTCAAAGGAAAATTAGTTAATTAAATTTTACGCCGAGATACGCGGCATCCTTCACGCCGAGGTACGCGGAGTTCACAGGTGTGCACTTTTGCTTAATTGGATTCTACGCGGAGTAACTCGGAGTGGTTATCACTCGGCAATAGCGTACTTTCGCCGCGTGAATTCGCCGAGTACAAACACTGACTCCGCGTAGATACGCGCCAAACTCGATACGACCAAACTCGGCGAATCGAGTGAAGTGTGTGTTTCGCGTGAGCTGTACTGTAGGCTTTAACTCGCCAAAATTTGCCTGTGATTTTATACACAGCCGCAAAAAGGGGTCCAAAACACGATATTCCAATAGTTCTGTGCTCCTCCTAGACGGAGTCCATCCCCTCCCCATCGTTGCCAGGAAGTGGCACCACAAAATGTTCAATATTTTTGCATTAATAATACCATTTTTCCAAAATGTTGACACTGACCTGGGGTTAACTTTTTCAACTTGAGTGTGGGGACTGCCCTACCTCATATCCATAATATAAATTCTGCTTGTGACAGCTCCACTTTTTTTTAGTGGTAAGCCTGCTGGATTACCCCATTGCACACTGCGATTATCTTTGGGAGAGTGGGGACTGCTCTACCCCTAAAGCTGGTTGCCTGTGTGAAATGGAATAGTGACCAAAAACTATCCTTCTGTGTTCACCATAAAACCAAAGGTCTCTTAAAGAGTCATAATATTATATATAAAACAAATACTTGCTAACTGTGGGTAATAACGGTTACTTGGTCAAAGAAAATAATATCTACGAGTTATCCTTATCAATAAACTCTGAGTGTGGGGACTGCTCTACCTCTAAATTGTTTGTAATCCTCCTGTTGTCTGATATACCTAAAATTTATAATCATGGCATCAGGTTTCAGTACGCCAAAAAGTTTTCTTAATAAGAATTCTGGGTTTAAACCCAAAAGGTCACGTAAAAGTCCCGGTTCATTTATCAATCCATGCACAAAATGTGATATTGAACTAAAAAAAGATGATGACTATTTGGTGTGTGATGGCTGCTCCCTAAAATTTTGCTTAATATGCACGGGAATGACGAAAACTGCTTTCAACTGTATCCAAAATGGGGAATTTGAGGATTTTACTTGGTACTGCAAACCATGCAAGGCTACTACACCCACTTTGGAAAATATAACTAGTATGCTAAAAACTATGCAAACAATTCAAAATGAAACAATTTCCGTCATTGAAAATAGAGTTGATCAAATTGCATTCAACACATCTAATGAAATCGCTCAAAAATGGAGGGGGTTAAAAAAGAGGTAGTCTCAGACATTAGTGAGGATGTAAACAAATTAGTGGAATTGAGATTTAAAGAAATGGAAGATAGAAAGAGAAGAGAATTGAACATTGTACTCTTTAATTTGAGTGAATCTAACAATGTAGATAAGGAAGCAAATATCCAATCTGATAAAGATAAAGTGCTCTGTATTGCCCGCAGTTTAGGCTTAGATGACCTATCAATAGTAGCCAGATACAGGTTAGGAAAGCAAACACCTGGTTCCAAAAGAGTTACCAAGGTAATTCTGGATAAGAAAAAACAAAAGAAGTTTTTAATAACTAACGCCAGATTTATAGCAACAAAAGTAGATGATGAGTACAAAAGAGTAATCATCAGTCGAGACCTAACAGAAGTGCAAAGAATAGAGAGGAGGAAAGCTAGGACCGAGGCTGCCCCTAAGGTGAATGATCTGGTGACTGAGGATATGGAAATACAACCAAGTCAGCCTAACCAGCACATTCTTACTAGTCAACATGACTCGGGACACATTCTGGACAATTACTTCAGGGACGCCAATATATCGGAGAGTAATATTGAACACTTACCAGGTGATCTTACGATAGTAGAACAGCAACATCCTGAAAATCAACATCGAGACAACCCATATCTCTCTGACACTTTAGGCCTTGAAACTACAATTGTGGGCGGGTTAACCCAATTACCACCTAACATGGATAATGATTTTTCATCTACATCAAACAGTGATGAAGAATATCCTGGATTACCTGGATGACATGGACACTAGGACAAGGATTTTAGTCCATATGGAGGACGTGTTTTTAATAAATCAAATACAGTGGTCAATAAGGTGGGCAGTTTGAGTGTTCTGTATACAAATGTTGATTGTTTAACCAAAGAGAAAAAATCTGAGCTCTCATCTTTAATTAATTCTAATCAGTATGATATTATTGCCTTATCTGAAATTTTACCAAAATATTCAACTATAGTCCAGTGTGAAGAATTCTTTCAAATTGATGGCTTTGATATGCATACTTCAGACCTACATTCAGGTAGGTGTAGTAATCTATACAAAAATAAGCTTAAATGCAATCTTGGTTGATACTGACTCTGATTTCAAAGAATCTGTATGGTGTGAAGTAAGACTCCACAATACAGATAAACTTATAATAGAAGCCCCAATAGTGACTGTTCAAATAATCTCAAACTGCCTGGCCTTTTTGGCAAAATCTTATCAAATGTGTATTCCCATATGTTAATTACGGGAGATTTTAACTTTAAAGAAATCAAGTGGGATATTATGAGAACCACCTGTGTGTATGAGCACCCAGCAAATGTCTTCTTTGAAAGTATCAGAGATAACTTTCTGTTTCAACATGTTGTTGAAGCAACAAGATATAGAGCTGGTGATGAACCCTCTTTAATTTACCTCATATTTACAAATGAGGAAAATATGATTGAATCAATCAGCTATGACCCAAGTCTTGGGAAAAGTGATCACATAATGCTAAACTTTAAATTCAATTGTTATTTCGACCTTGAAGTCAACAATACACAAAAATTGAACTTCCACAAATTAAAGTGATTATACTCAACTGAATAGTGATTTGGATGATGTCGATTGGAACGATGTGATAGGGGAAAAACCAATGACTGAGGCCTGGAGTAGCTTTGCTGAAACCATTATCAATCTATTAGAAAAATCCATACCAGTGAGCAGAGTCAATCCAAGGTCAACCAGAAATAACCCTATTATAGATAAAAATGCAATCAAAATCATCAGAATAAAGCACAGAAAATGGACAAAATATAAACACTGTAAAAATGAAAGGAACTACAACGAATACAAATTAGCAAGGAATAATGTTGTCTATGAGATGAGAAGATGTAAATATGACTATGAAAAGGATTTGGCAACAAAAATCAAAACTGATAACAAACTATTCTGGAAATACGTCCGATCAAACACCAAAACAAAAATTTCTGTTAGTAACTTAGAAAATACCAATGGCGGTATAACGAGGAATGACAACGAAAAAGCCGAAGTACTAAATAACGACTTTGTATCTGTATTTACCAGCGAAAATAATGATATTATACCAATACTGGAAGAAAAACCAAACTGTTCTAAATTAATAAACATCAACATTACAGAGGAAATTGTCAATAAACTATTATTTCAAATCAAGTCTTCTAAATCACAAGGACCAGATAATCTCCACCCTCGAATATTCAAAGAATGTGCGAATACATTGACTGCACCACTTAGAAATCCTTGGATGAAGGAAAGTTACCAGAAATATGGAAAACAGCCAATGTGACTGCAGTCTTCAAATCCGGGAAAAAGGCTAAGCCGGAAAATTATCGACCAATCAGTCTTACACCGATATCTTGTCGGATAATGGAAACAAGAGGTCAATGACCTTGAAGCTCTACTGATTGATTTTGATTTCAGGGCGTAGTCGCTACAAACTTGTTTTTTGAAAATTTATTTTTAGCCGTGGCGGCCATCTTGAATTTCCGGCCGACCTGAAATTTTGCTTTTGCTAGGATCAATAAGACATCAAGAGCAACACTCCTGTGAAGTTTCATGAAAATCCGTCAAGCAGTTTCAGAGGAGTAGTCGCTACAAGTTTTCATTATATAACTCTATGTAAACAAAGATGGCCGCTGACAGCCATGTTTAACATCGAATCAAAATGATTTTTGACAAGGACCAACATCATGTCATGCTCATCATTTTAGAATAAGTCCCATATCAATATCACTTATAGTTTTCAAGAAGTAGTCGCTACAAACTTGTATTTTGAAAATCTATTTTTAGCCATGGCGGCCATCTTGAATTTCCGGCCGACCTGAAATTTTGCTAGGATCAATAAGACATCAAGAGCAACATTCGTGTGAAGTTTCATGAAAATCTGTCAAGTAGTTTCAGAGGAAGGGTCGCTACAAGTTTTCATTATATAACTCTATGTAAACAAAGATGGCCGCTGGCAGTCATGTTTAATGTCGAATCAAACTGATTTTCGACAAGGAACAACATCATGTCATGCTGATCATTTTAGAAAAAGTCCCATATCAATATCACTTAGAGTTTTCAAGAAGTAGTCGCTACAAACTTGTTTTTTAAAAACCTATTTTTAGATTTGGCGGCCATCTTGGATTTCACATCAACATGATTTTTTGCTAGGATCAACTAGACTTCATGGGCAACATTTCTGTAAAGTTTCATGAAAATCCATTCATTAGTTTCAGAGGAGTTAAGTCGCTACAAAAAAAAGTTTACGGACAGACAGACGACGGACACGGCACCATGGCATAAGCTCTGCTGATCTCTGATCAGATCAGTCAAGCTAAAAATAACCATCTTCAGATGAAGAAGACTCAGATTGTTATAGGTTATATCCTGTATTTGGTAAGTATTTATCTATTTGCAAGTATTAAATTGGTATCATGTCTCAACATAACAAGCGTACCGCAAATGGCACATAATACATCCGTCATGTCTTACACATAGAGAGCTAATGAAAACAGTAATAGTAATCAGTTTTGCTTTCTTTAGTGACCTTGACCTTAAAATTAATAGGAATCATCCTTGACCAAAGAGGTGTCCAACACAGTTCTCGAGTTACAACGTGGTCAAACATAACAAACTCCTGTGACCTTGACCGTTGAACAGGAGACCTTGAAATCAAGAGGGATTATCCTTGACCCACAAGGTGTCCACCACTGAAGTTTCATGTTCCTACATTACACAGTTCTCGAGTTAAAGGACAAGGTTTTAACATAACAAATTCCTGTGCCATTTGACATTGTGACCTTAAAATCGATAGGGTTTATCCCTGACCACTGAAGTTTCATGTTCCTACGTTGCACGGCTCTCGAGTTGAAACGTGGACAAGGTTTTCACATAACAAACTTCTGTGACCTTGACTTTTTACCTTGTGACCTTGAAATTGATAGGGATCATCCTTGACCCAAGAGGGTCTACCACTAAAGTTTCATGTTCCTACATTACACGTTTCTCGAGTAAGAGCGTGGACAATGTTTTCATATAACAAAAATCCTGTGACCTTATAATTGATAGGGATCATCCTTGATCCAAGAGGTGTCCACCACTAAAGTTTCATGTTCCTACCTTACACGGTTCTCAAGAAAGAGCGTGGACAAGGTTTTCATATAACGAACTCCTGTGACCTTGACCTTGTGACCTTGAAATGGACAGGGAACATGCTTGACTCACAAGGTGTCCACCACTGGTTTCATATTCCTACGTGACACGGTTTTCGAGTAAGAGCGCGGACAAGCATTTATCTACGGACATGCAAACAGACAGTGCCATACCATAATACGTCCCGTTTTCAAACTGGTGTATAAAACTGGATAAAATACGATATATTTCTCTTGATTTTTGTTGAGCAGCTTTAACGAAAGGCCCTGTATAAGCACTGCAATGGCTCATGTCCTTATGGACACTAAAATGTTAACCTTTCTGTGTGGCAGGTTCATAAACACACCATACAGGCTTCTAACTTCATACATACATAGATATTGATGACCACTTCTCTATACTAGGTGAAAATTCTTCTGTAATATTAACTGTATAAAGTATAAAATAATACTGGTTTTACTATGCACACAAGAAATGGTTGTTATTTCAATATATAATCTAAAATTGAAGAGATTTAAACAAAAAGGTTTTAAAATTTGACTACAAAATGTTAAGGATTTGAATGGTCTAAGGTGCTTTTCTTTACAGTTCACCAACTTCTCTAATCTACCAGTGCACATTCAGGCCTCTGCCGCATGTGAGTCTGTTAGAAAGTTTGCCAGTAGCTTTCCGGGCTCTCTTCCTCCAATACTGGTTGCCTTAAGTTAATGTAGCCTGTCCTGTACTGAAATGGCATTAAACCCAAAATAAAATAATCAAATGTACTGTGTTTAAAGAGGCAAACAACATATTTTTCACATATATTTGTTGCATACTGATTTTCATATGAAAAAATAATACATGTATCAAGGAATGTAATCATTTGTATTTGTATGCCCCCGGACTCGAATGAGTCAGGGGCATATAGTGATTGCAGTGTCTGTCCGTCCATCTATCCTTCTGTCTGTCTGTCTGTCCATCTGTCTGTACGTTTGGCACAATCATGTGTTTGCGACATCTCTGTAAGGTCAAGATAAAAGGATCAAAACTAGTCTTTGTGATAGCTCTGTAACCATTGGGTGGATGTTCATCTAACTTCACCAAGTTGCAAAAGGGCAATGAGAAGGCGTGTCGCGAACAGTAACTGGTTCCGTAGCTCAAAGGTGAAGGTCACAACTGAAGGTCAAGATCAAAGGATCAAATCTTTGCGATATCTCTGTAACCATTGGATGGATGTTCATCAAACTTTACCAAGTTGTCAAGAGCAATAAGAAGGCATGTGGGGAACAATAACCGGTTCTGTAGCTCAAAGGTCAAGGTCACAATTGAAGGTCAAGATCAAGGATCAAAACTGTCTTTGCGATATCTCTGTAACCATTGGGAGGATGTTCATCAAACTTCACCAAGTTGCAAAAGGCCAATGAGAAGGTATTCGCGAACAAGACCCGGGTCCGTAGCTCAAAGGTCAAGGTCACAATTGAAGGTCAAAGGATCACAATTGTGTATTTGCTGTATCTCTGTAACCATCGTGTGGATGTTCATTAAACTTCATCAAGTTGTAAAGGGCAATGAGAAGCTGTGTCGCGAACAAGACCCGGGTCCGTAGCTGAAAGGTCAATGTTACAACTAAAGGTCAAAGATCAAAATTGTGGTTTTGCAATATTTCTGTAACCATTGGGTGGATGTTCATCAACCATCACCAACTTGTAAAGGACAATGAGAAGGTGGGTTGCGAACAAAAACCTGGTCCGTAGCTCAAAGGATAAGGTCACAATTGAAGGTCAAAGGATAAAAAATGTGTCTTTGTTATATGATTTATTTTTGTAACCATTGGGTGAATGTTCATCCATATTCAAGTTGTAAAGGGCAATGAGAAGGTGTGTCGCAAAAAAAAGAACCGGGTCCGTAGCTCAAAGGTCAAGGTCACACATGAAGGTCAAAGGATCAAAATCATGTCGTAACCAATGAGAAGGTATGTCGCGAACAAGAACCGGTTCCGTAGCTCAAACGTCCAGGTCACAAATGAAATTTACGATTACAGCAATCACTCACAATCATTACATACTTCTAGAATAGCCCTCTAGACTGGTTATTTCCGGGGCAATTTGACAATGTGGTTGACAATTTCTTATTTTTTTAACTTTTCCTTTCAGCAACACCTTTGCTTCCAGCAACACCCACATTTGTTAAATCTGGCAAAAGGAAAAGTCAATTACAGCCGTCTGAAATGTCCTCAACTGTCCAAGTTTCAAGTAACACAAAAGAGAAGAGGATATGGGATAAGAAAAGTTATTGTGTATACTGCAATAAAGTGTTCATGAAACTGCGAAGACATTTTGAAAAAAGGCATAGCCAGGAAATGGAAGTTGCAAAGTTCTTGTCTTGCCCTATGAAATCATATCAGAGGAAATGTCTTATAAAAGAACTAACAAATAAAGGAAACTTTGAATAAAACATAAATGTTATAAGCGAGAAAAAAGGAGAAATAGTACCATGTAAAAGGCCAAGGCAAATGGATAACATGATTGTTGAAGTGTATAGGCCATGTGAACACTGTCTTGAGTTTTTCATTGGAACAGATCTGTGGAAACATTACAAGACATGTCATATGAAACCATCAGAAGAAAATAAGTCGGTAAATAGAAATATACAAACCCGAAGTGCATTGCTGCTACCTGTAATTTGAAACTGCAAAATGTTCTGCAGAATATGAATGACGACCAGGTATTGGCTGCTATCCGAAATGACCAATTAATACTGAGGTAAAGGAGAGAAATTATTAAAAGTTGGAAAAGAACAACATGATAGACATTTTGTGAGCTCAAAAATGCGAGCACTTGGTCGTTTCTTATTTAAAATAAAGGCAAATGAAAAATGATAGGACATTGACTTTAAATGCCCTCATCAACCAGTCACAATTTTCAGACATTATTTCCTCAGTGGCAGGGTATGATGAAACAAGTGAAACATGTGCAATACCTTCATTGGCATCAAAACTGGGTACTGCATTGAAAAAATGTGCTCAGATTGTTAAAGCAGAAGCTTTGATGAAGGATGATGATGTTGCACGCAGTCAAGCAGACAAGTTTTATCAGCTTTGTGAAATGGAGTGGTGTGATCAGGCTCCGGTTCCACCAACATTTCGTTAAGTTTTACTTAAAAACTTATCAAAGTAATTTACTAAGTATTTAAGGGTGCCCTCTGGTGAATATCAGAACAGTAAGAATTTTTAATTTCCCTGTTTTTTATGAAGACTAACATATTACTAGTTAGTTTCTGGAAAAATAATGATGGGTCGGTGATTTAACTTTTTCTCAAAATTAATCTTTAGTAATACACTCTCAGTGTGGTTTTAAATTCTGAATCAGCTGCAAATTGTGTATGTGCACGTATTTGATACTGGGTCAATCCCACCAGTGCTTCCAAAAAATAATTTTATTAAAAATCAGCTGTTTCTTTCCAACTGCTTCCTATATGAAATTAAAGCTTATGCTTTAGTTAATCTAGCCAAACCACAATAAAAGTACAGATGTCTGTGAGTTTAGCTAAATCGGTACTTGAATATTCAAAACTTATGAAAATTTGAACCGGAATTGTTACACTCGAATGGATGCCAACTTTGAACACAAAAATATCAGTGTGAAAAAGGGAAATCCTATTACTTTCCGGTTTATATAGAAGAAGTAAGTAAATATTAACTGTCTGTGTTTTTTTTTTTTTTAAGGATTACGTAACTTTGACCAAAGTAGTGCATTAAAAAAAAAATTTTGTTCATAACTGACCGTGTCCACGGTCACGAGAAATATTACTTTCGTGTTTTTGCCATCTTCTTTTCTTGGTCTTGATACTTTTGTATCCGTAAATATAAACTGTTGAGATATTGGGCACAATAAAACACTTTCCATGAATATTGATATGCATTTGGGTTCAATTAACCGTTTTTTATCGATCCTGCAAGGTACGGTGTCCTGTTGTTATGAACAAAAAATCTGCGCTAAATTGCCAGGTTTCGTTGCGCATAGGAATTCCCCTTATGTAAATAGAACAATCAGTACCCATAAAATGATGACGTATACACGCACATTCTGATTTGGTCCGCATGAGTTGATGGCGATAACAACATCATCGGTGTCCTGTCTCGCAGTGCTACCGCGATGAACGAAAGTGGAAGGGTAAGTTGGCATTTTTTGTGTGAAACGGCAACAACTGTTTACAATTTATGAAAATCTGATGCACAAATAAGAAATAATTGTTTGTATTATAACCTAAAGATGAATATTATCACAGACATTGGACTTTGTGGAAGAAATCACCATTTTACCGAGTAGTTGGGTGCGATGTTGACGGTGTCCATATTATGAACGAAATTAAATTTTGTATAAATATCTATAATATAACAGATCTGGATGTTTTTGTGAGCCAATTGATTTTTTATTGTGAAAAAATGCAGTTTGAACATTTATTCAAGTTGCGGAACAAAATCGGCATACACTTACCAAGAAATAACGTTCGTTCATAAACTGGACACCTTCATGGGACGTCCTTGTTATGAACGACACAGTGTCCCAAGTTATGTACGAAAAAAAAGTTTTCATCTAGAAGCGAATATTTGACATGTTAATTTGTCCATGACACAAATGTTATAAGTTTGACATTAATTTGAATTTAAAGATCATGGATATCAATAACAAATCGAGAATGTAACAGCATTTACAATTTACCCTCGTTCATAACTTGGACATCTTGGAGGTACTTCCCGTGTTATGAACAAAAATATTGACTAGTTGATAAAGATGTCTTGAGTTATGAACGAAAATAAAATTTACAGAAAATACATATATTAAACATGTTTCAATATGTCCATGACACAAGTTGTATAATTTTGACAATAAAATAATTAGAAATATTAGGAATATCAGAAACAAACATATAATGCAACAACATTGACAATTTACTCTCGTTCATAACTTCGACATCGTGGAGGCACTTCCTGTGTTATGAACGAAAATATTGACAAGCTGACGAAAATCTCCAAGTTATGTACGAAAGTTGTTTTACTAATGTATAAAGAAAATAAAACAACAGAGGTGTGTTATGATATAATTTACTTCTAAATTGAATGACAATTATTAATTAGCGGTAATGCTTCCACAAACAATTATGCAATTATATTTTAATGAATATTTACTGTCGTTCATAAGCATGGAAACGTTTGAGTGGCGTCTGTGTTATGAACAATATTTTGTAATTTTTAATCAGATTTCACACAGATGTCCTTTTCAGTTTACTTTGTATATAACTAAATGACATTTTACTGTTGTTTTATGTATTTGGCAGCATTTATTTAACAGTATTTGTAGGTTTTTAGGAAGTTTTTTTATTGTTCATAACGCTGACCATTAATCAGAAACAATTTGGACGTCTTTTGTTATGAACAAAATGAAGCAAGTTTTCTCATGTTTTTCTTATCTTAATTTGATAAAAAAAAGTGTTCACAACAAAAATGTCATTATTAGATATACTTAACACCCAATTGTTATTGATAATTAATGTTTAATGGAGTATTCTACTGCTTGTTTTTGTTCATAACCCTGGACCTGATGACCGTTATGAACAAAATATTTCATGTCAAATAACACTTTTTTAGCCTGACATCAGAGAATCGAATGTGAGTGCCCTATATATATAGTATGGTCTGGTTATCTGTCAGTACTTTTGTTTCCACACATTATCTAAAAATCCATAGGGATGAAATTGCTGAAATTTTACATGGTAAAACACTAGTATGTATGTAGATATGCAATAGGGGTTTAAAATATTTCTATAGTCAAGGTCACTGTTACTAAAAATATTTACATTTTTTGTAACTTGTGAGACTGTAACATTATTTGGTCAGCTGACAGCTATTGTGACGTCAACAATTCTATTGTACTCCACTCTGCAGTTTCTCCTACATATAAAGTTCTAGTTGATTTCGAAGGTCATAGGTCAAAAGTCAAAGTCACAAAGGTCACAGACTTAGCAATGGCAGCATATGTTGCGTTTCACGAAAGATAGATTATTTTAAGAGTTGGCCCTTCTCACTTTAAAATAATACAGGATGGGCATATGTTACCGGGTAAATTGGGTTCTATTTTCTGGTACTCCTGTTTCCAGATGCAGTCCGTTGGACAGAGGAAAACACAGCCTAACCCTTTACGTGTCAATTTAACAACAAAGGTACCAAAAACATCAAAAGAATGGTGCAGGGAATACAGAGAGGAAATAAAGGCCAATAAAGAGTTGTACAAATCACACAGAAAATCAGAAAATGCACGTATTAAATTCTACCGCGAAAATAAGCAGTCAGAAGCGGCAAAAGACAGAAACAGGGAGTTACAAAGATTGCGACAAAAGAAATACAGAGAAAGTTTAAAGGAAAAAGTCAAAGCTGTAAACAAACCCACAACAAGGAAATCTGAGGAACAGAAAAGAGAGAAATGGAGGGAACAAAAAAGAAAGGAAAGAAAAAACATGAGTCACCAAAAGAGAAATGCAGTCAATGCTAAACGAAGAAATCAACAAAAAGCTCTTATAGGAAACCAACAAAAAGCTCAAGAGATTGTTATTATTAATGTTTCGAACTCGAAAACAGACACCATGCAAACAGTTTTTGCTTTTAGAACCGCCAAGTCGAGACAAAAGCAAAAACTGTTGGCATGCATGAATGCCATGCCCAACAACCCGACTCTGAAAGCAGCTGCCATAGAGGCAGCAATAAACCAATCCAGTCCAAACACAAAAAGAAGTATTCAGGCAAAGCTGGAGATATCGAGTCCCAAATCAAAAGCAAAAAAACGATTAGCACTAGAAGTTACAGAATCGGTAAAGTCCGTATGCAGTGCTCTACGACTAAAAAGAAACAAAAAGGATTTGAGGATGCGTAGGATTCTGGCTTATGCTATGAAAATCAAAACATCCAACTACAAATCATTGGCCATGGGAATCTCCAAAAAACTTGCCAAGAGGATTGACAGTTCTTGCCAGGATGGGTGGGAGGATGCGAGAAAAAAACGCACAGATGCCATGTCAGAGGAATCTCGGACCGAAATTACACAGTTTTATGACACAGTAAGCAAAGACATCCCAAATATACGTGGTGCAATCAAAGTGGGTGGGGAGTACCAGGGAAGAAAAATTTTGGACCTTTCTTTAAAATCGACATATGACAGGTACGCGAGAGAAGCTGTAAACCCCGTAAGTTATGGTACATTCGTCAAGCAAAAGCCTATGCATGTATTACCATACACAAGTCACAGATTCAGGGAGTGCCTTTGCGAGTATTGTTTAAACGTGGACTTGTTGTTGAAGTCTGTAAACACAGTCTGTTCCTCTTCGGGAAAAGACTGCAATATTACAGACAGGTATGCAGCCTCTCGTCTGACCCTGTGTCCGAAACAAGATGGCGTTTACAAAAAAGCCTGTCTGGATCGTGAATGTGAAAAGTGTGGCACAAGTAAGCTTTCAGCCCATCTTCTGCCAATACTTGATGAACACCACATATACACCCCAGTTACCTGGTGGCAGTGGGAAATGGGGGAAAATAAAAGATTAACCAAGGTACGGAAGGAGAGTGTAACAGAAGGATTAGTGGAAGCCTTGGAGTCAAAGATGGGTATGCTATCCAAGCACCTCTTCAATGCCAAATGGCAATATGACCAATACAAGTCACTGGCTGACAATCCACCAAGTGATACCGCTGTGATGTGTATGGATTATGCTGAGAATTTTACGTGCAAGGCCCAGGATGCCCCGCAGGGATTTCATTGGAATAATACACAGTGTACAATTCACTCAATAGTTGCATCCTACAAGTGCCAAGAGTGTGAGGAGATTCCTGCGAAAACGGTCACGGACTCTATAGTGGTTGTCAGTGATGATCTCAAGCATGACTACCATGGGGTACAGCACTTTGTGGGACAGGCCATCAAACTGTTAAAGGAAGAGAGTGAAAGCTCATTAACACGTTTTATACAGTTTTCCGACGGTGCCCCAACACAGTACAAGAACAAAGTAAATTTTACAAACTGTTCCTTTTCGGAGAACGACTTTGGTGTAAAGTCCGAAAAACATTTCTTCGGTAGCAGACATGGTAAAGGACCGTGTGACAGAGAAATAGGAGTCTTGAAGAAATCGGCCAAAGCAGCGGTTGCTGCAGGTGGGGAGACCATTTTGTCACCAAAGGAATTCTTCAGTTACTGCAAGAAAAGTCTGACTTTGCCAAAAGAGGGAGGCTTGCAACATATTCATACAAGAAGGAGATTCTTGTTCGTTGCAAAAACGGAAATCAACAGGAACAATCAGCAGAGAATGAATGTCAAGCCACTGAAGGATACAAGAAAATACCATTCCATTCGGGCCATTGAACCATTTGTTGTGTCTGCAAGAGAACGCAGTTGTTTCTGTGTCAGCTGCTACGGGGACAGCCAAAACCCATGTTCAAACAAAGATATTACTGGGCCATGGGTCGTGGGGAATCTAACAGTAAATCAGCACCAGAATCGAAGGAGGCAAATCAATGACGAAATTGAAGGTAAGAATAATCGAAAATCAAAATTGCTTTATTCTGTTATAACTGACAGATTTGAAAATATGCTTAAAAGAAATCTGATTCGGCAATTTAATTATACTTTACTTACCGTCCTCTGTATGCTAATACCTTTCACGGGAGGTGATAAATAAAGACAAAAACAATTTTCATTGGAATTTTATTTATTTAAATAAACAACACAAACAACGTAACATATATATATCTTTATTAAACATGCACATCAAATAAATTTCTGTATAGAGACTTCATGATTGCATATAATTACGGCGTGTTAACATCCAGCGCCAGTGCTCTCCGTACTTTGACGGCATGACCTGAAAA
This sequence comes from Cyrtodaria siliqua, assembly GCA_037043455.1. NCBI lineage: Eukaryota > Metazoa > Mollusca > Bivalvia > Adapedonta > Hiatellidae > Cyrtodaria > Cyrtodaria siliqua. The sequence goes on along the minus strand of JAWPHD010009608.1, from coordinate 9,298 downwards.
ATAGTTATAATTACCCTTCCGCATAAACGCATAGACAGTTAATTGCATAATTTTCTTGTACATGTATGATAAGCTACTGTTGAAATCTAATTGTTAATCTAATATTTAACCTAAGATTTGTAATTAGCAAAGGAGAAATACATTGGATGTTCATCCTATGTTATTAATAACTGCAGTATTTATTACGTAATTTAAATTTTAGATGACGATATGATTGCGGCTGCTCCCCCCGAGGCTGATCGACCTGTGCCCCCCGAGGCTGATCGACCTGTGCCACCAGAGGCTGATCGACCTGTGCCACCAGAGGCTGATCGACCTGTGTCCCCAGAGGCTGATCGACCTGTGTCCCCTGAGGCTAATCGACCTGTGCCACCAGAGGCTGATCGACCTGTGCCACCAGAGGCTGATCGACCTGTGCCACCAGAGCAACAAAGTCAAGTACATGGTAATTATGCTACAGTTGATGTCTAGTGTTCATTTGTTAATTACAGGATTTGTATAGAAATGCAAGATACAATTTTGTTTTTTTCTATGTTGATGATAACTGTAATATGTATTACACAATTTAATTTCAGATGATGATATGATTGCGGCTGCTCCCCTCAAGGCTGATCTACTTATGCTCCCCGAGGCTGATCCACCTGTGCCCCCTGAGGCTGATCCACCTGTGCCCCCTGAGGCTGATCGACCTGTGCCCCCATTTTCATTCCAACTTGCAGATCCCGATATACTTGCGACTGATGCAGTATCATCATTGTTAAATTGCGATGAAACCGAGCTCATGAACATTTCTGGTCTTTTTGAGATACTGGAATCAATAGAGGTATTTTTGAATTTGTGAACGTTTTAGTTACCAAAGATAATTATAATGCTAATAAAACTAGAAAACGTCTGTAAGATACTAACTCGACATGAAACTTCTCTTAAATCTATCCAGAGATGGAGGAGCCAGAGCATGTAGAGCAAGGCCAGTATTGTTTAGGATATTTATAGCTATTGTCATATTTATAGTAACTGAAACCTTAAGCACTGATCAATCTAGATTGCAAAGTTGTAAATGTGACCTTGACCTTTGACCTAGGTCGGTGAATTAGGTTGTTTTGTTTGTACGTACAGACAGACGAGACGGTCAAGGGTAACCCTATATGCATAAAAAGGCTATGAAATATGTTTAGCTACAATATATGTACAATGAGGTATGTAATCTGTACGTGTTTTGCTCTTAACTCTAGGAATCCGATGACGATAGGGGTGTGTCTCCAGTAATACCAGTTCTCGCAGCTTTGCCGCCTACACCAAGGTAAAGCACATACTTGAGAAATTGTTTTAATTCTAACATTAACATCATAATCAATAATAAAACATTGAACTACTTTTGTATGGCATTTATTGTCATATACATGTAATTCCATTTAGAGATTTTACAGGCAAATTCAATGTAGAATTGACCAATTACATTCATATGAGTCACTTACATTTTTGGCCAGTAAAATGTTTTAGTGCAACTTACCTCAAAAATATATCTTTTTATCGAGTAGGACAACATACAATCAAGGTTGGTGTATCGCTTGCCAGCGTTGCTTTTATGCTTTTAGGCATAATGTCAATGATGTCACTGGCAGTTTGCATTTCATATATTGGATCTGAATTTCGTAGGCTATGATTTGGTGATTGACAATATTGATGTCTGTGGATGAATATTCATTGGAATATCGACAATAAAAAAGGAGTATGATCATCAGCATTAAATTTCAAGTTGGTTTTATTGCAGACCAGGAGATTACTTGTCAATAAAATATGGAAATAACATTTTACCAGCTGTGGTGAGAAATTAATTAAAAATGTTTATAGTTGACATGTTGAATACAGAGGTAAATATGCAAGGGGAATTGTTGTCTTTCAATAGTCGATACAATATGTTCAAGTTTCCGCTGCAAGTCACTATACCATATGGACATCTGGTAACATTTTATTGCTTAAATATATTTAAAGCTGCATAACTCTTCTACCTCACTGCATATTTACCGCTGATGTGGTTAATAATGTTCAATTTTCATATTGTTTCAGTTTCCATTTCATTAATATTTACCATTATTTTTTTTAGTTAATCTCAGAGTCATGAATCCAATTGATGCATTGTTTTTTGTAAATTATTTTAGTACATATATATATATTTTTTAAATCTGTTATAATCGTTGTTTTAATTAAGTCAAATACTAGTATTTAATATAACAGTAAAAATATAATTGCAGAAGAATATATAAATTTTTACCCCATGTGTAAGGGCTATTCCATAATTAGTTGCATGGGGAAGTGGGAGGCACATGTATTAAAATTGTATAGGTGGTGGGGTAAAATCCAAATCTGCCAACTTGTTCCTAATATAAATCGCTTTAGATAAATTGTGGGTGGTGGGGAGTAAAATAAAACGCCTCCCACTCCCCCATGTGTTTATTATGGAATAGCTCTAAATACATAATGATATAAATGTAGAAAACTAAATAAAAAATATTCATTACTTTCATTTGGTCTTTTGTAGAGAACTCTACCAGTGTAATTGTACATTGTAATTGAACCATGTCAATTTAGACTATTATCACAATGGCCAATTTCTTGTTAATAGTTGTTTTTAACCGATTTATTACAGGTGGACCATTGGCCATTCATCAGATACTTTAAAAAATGCAAGTCTAACCATTGGATGGAAGGTGAAATCCTCCATTGTATATTACAAGAAGATATACTGGAAAAACTCAAGGCCCCGTCCATTGTTGCTGAAGGGAGGCGGTACCTCTATTTATTTGAAGGTCAGTTGTATTGTGTTTTATCATCCTATATTTACATTTCGAACAGCAGTCTCCCATGTGGCTCTATGTTAATCCAGATGGTATAGTCATTGACACTTAGCTTCAAAAAAGACTCATTATGCCTTTGAATCAATCACTGGGATGGTTATTAATGAATGATTTTAAGCAGGCTCTTCCAGTAACTAAACACACCGACCAACAGAATAACATGTAGGCATAATATCTTACAGAAATAATAGAAGTGGAATGTTTAACTTAATTTAAAAGGTAAATATAAGCAATAAACTGTTACCAGTTGTCATTCTATTTATCCGCCACACAGACTGCATTCAGATCAGCTATATATATATATACATCATCTGGTAACAGTTTTGTTTATTGCTTTTAGAAAACATCACTTTCTTAATGGTAAATTCAACTATGAAATATTTCACATTTCGCATTATTTTCAAGCACTAAATTAACAAGACTTCACAAGGATACTAATATTTATTTATCTTTTCCTTTGCAGAACTGGAAGCATGAACTCCGTGTTCCCACAGACATTTTTTTCAGGGGGTACATTCGAGGATATGTGTCATATGAAGGACAATTAAACACCTAACTGACATATATGTATACATACCCGTTAACACAACCAGTTATAAATTTATATGAATCTGATCATTATAAGTGCCTGCGTTATCTGGTTATACATAACATGTTGCTCTGTTTTTCTGTATTTTGTTCTTACTGTTTAAAAGTATGTAATATATGTTATAGACAGGTAAGCTATAGATACTATTGCATTACCGTATTTATCCTCCAATAAGCCCAGGGGCCAACACATAAACCCTTAACCAAAGTAGGGAAATGGGCTTATTACAGGACAATGAAATAGCATTATTTGAAATTTCTACTGAACTGCATTAGACATGGGTGGGATTATTACAAGGCATGTGCTTATTTCTGGATAAATATGGTACTCACCAAACCAAATTATATGATGAAAGTGAAGAACGGTTCACAATAACGAGTAAATGAAGAATCCAGCTTGGAACTATTTCCACCATGGTAAATTGATAATATGGTGTCCTTGTTATGAACAAGAAATTGTTTTGTTTTGCTCTTTTTCCCACTATTTAAACATTTGAAAGTTTTTAAACGCTTATAATATGTTATCAATCAATTAATAATTGTAGCAATACAATATTGAATAAGTACATCTGTCGTGGAACTCTAATACTTAAACTTTTTTCAATTATTTTTTCGTTCATAACCGTGTCAACTTTTTAAATTCAAAAATGTTTAAATCAAAAACAAAAAATTGTAACATTTTTATATAAATGTATAACGGTGTATGTGTTGAACAAAGTGGTAAACACTATTGCACCAAATGAAGCTCCTTTATTAGATATTATGCAAAAAAAGGACACTTGTTATGAACAAAAAAATATGCCCGACTCAGTAATTCTATATGCTATACAAAAAAAACCGTATGATGTCTAGCTCTGGTGTTTTAAAATGAAATAAATAAAGAATCAAGGAAATGTTTTAGCTAGTTTATTTTCTTTTTGGACAATATTTATTTTTTAGTAAAATTGTAACCTATATTGACCCAGTATCAAATACGTGCACGTATGGCAACTTATATGTGTGTAGTGTGGTTTGCAGAACAGGTATCGATTTTCCGTCTTTTTTAATGTAATAGTTCATACTTTAGGACGAAAAATTAAGGGTTGTGGTATTTTTATCACCATCTGAAAAATTATTACATCCCTTGTCATTACTCCAACCAGTTTACTATAAATTGCATTTTTAAATTTGTGATCAATCAATTTTTCATGATAAAGGAACAGTAAACTTTTTGAGATATTTTGTCTACAATATATACAAGACCTGAGTTTTAGAATGAAAAAATAAAAATTGGGAGTCGGTGTGCATATAAGAAAGATATTCAATAAAAACTGAGAAAAAAATGTGCTTGTTTAGATTTCGACGAGCTCTGACATATAACGGCATAGGTCTGTAACAAACAATAGGAACAATACTTTTTATTGCTGTCTCTGTATATCCTAACACATGTCTTTGTAATAAAGTTTAAATTAAGTGAATATCTTAAACGGTTTTTGAGAAATACCATCTCTTGTACCCCTACCCCCCATTTTGGCTTATGTTAAAAATTGTCAATTTAAGGCACACAATGTGAGGTCAAAAAAAAAATCTAAACAATTTTCATTTTTTTTGCACTAAAATATCCCTAATGGGCATTAGCATTAGTTTGTTACTGTATAATTATTTTTTCCAGTTTTATTATAATTTTTGAAATATAACAAATGTAAATTTCCGGAAGTGCAAAAATCCGAAACCTCAGCAGTGGCCACCCTTAAGGAATTCTTAGCAAAATTGTGTTCCACCAACATTTAAGTTGATAATACTTAAAAACTTACGCAAGTAAATCGCTAAGTATGCTGGGACAATTATAAAGATTTATTTTAAACGAAATCGAATAATTCTAATATCATTAGACTAGTCTGACGCTCTTTTATACCTGTTTAAGTTTTTAAGTATCTCGGTTAGTCACCTCCAACGCCGACTTTAGAAATCGTTAAGTATTTAAGGTAGTAAACTTAAATTTAATTATTAAAGTATCGAATATACGTTGGTGGAACACGTTTCACGTACTTTACTTAAATACTTAAGGTTTTTAAGACGCTAAGTAGAGCTAAGTAAATGTTGATGGAACCGGAGCAAGGTATCTTTAACAGCTTCGAGGAACCTGCGTGAGAAGAAATGGAACAAAAAAGAAATGATCCCACTTGTTGAAGATATTGTCCTTCTTCAAAAGCTTTTGAGGCATACAGCAAGTTGTCTCAAGAAATAAAGGAAGAAGACTCGGTAAAAGTCTGGTATGATTTGGAAAAAGTGGCACTATGCCAAATTATACTCTTCAACAGAAGAAGAAGCGGGGAAGCCTCCAGAATTAAGGTTGAAAGCTACCTTGACTTGAAATGAATAATGAAGTGGATAAAGACATTCTTAGTTCCTTGACACAGCTGGAGAGACAACTGTGTAATCATTTACACAGATTTGTAAACTGTGGAAAAAGGGGAAACAATGTTCCTGTTCTTCTCACCAATGAAATGAAAGCAACCATTGAATGTCTTGTAGAAAATCATTGTGCAGAAATTCCCCCTACCAACGGGTATCTGTTTGCTATCCCTAACAGTGAAAATTATGTTAGAGGATCCGACTGTTTGAGAAAGTTTGCCTTTGGAAGTGGAACTAAATTTCCAAACAGAATCACATCAACAAACACTTGCGAAAGCATATTGCCACGCTGTCCCAGCTTTTCAATCTAAAAGAAAACGAGTTGGGACATTTTGGCCAATTTCATGGGGCACAACATTATAGTACACCGCGAGTAATACAGACTGCCAGAGGATACTATACAATTGACATATCGCCAGTACTTAGATATTTCCGCCCTATTGTTGATGTCGGGAGTATATTGGCAATAGTTTATATAACATAGCTTTATACACTTGCTGTTGTTTGTCGGAGGTATCATTCTGGTTTGATTGGTTGAAATGGATAAATGATTGACAACTGGGGACATGTTTATTGGCGAAAGTGAGCAAGATTTTGATTGCACTTGAGCAAAGAAAGATTAAAAAGCTACAAGGAAAGACCCTTGATGAAATGGAAACAGATTTGAATGGTAAGCACACATGTATGTGTAATACTGTCCCAAGCATCAGGAAAAAAATTCAAACCACTGGCCCAGGCCAGTGAACTTCAAAATATTGCTGGCCCGAATACTGTTTACATTACAGCATTCATGTCAAGACATTCCAAAAGACCGGTAAAAATTTCAATGTTGCTTAACCAACTGTTCCTGACTAGTGCATGATAAACAAAAATAAACACACACATCTTTTGCTGCATGAACGCTACTAAAATAAAAGAATACATTTAAAAGACAAAAATAACAACAACATTTCGTAGGAGCCTGGGCGCTTCATTGGACCAAATAATAATGTTTAGCCATTTTGGCCAAACCACCTCAATTTTCTTTAGCCAATTGTTTTTGTTGAGCCATTTTTGGCTAGACTTTTTAGCCACTTTAGATACAATTTCCGATTAAATATTTGTATAACTTTCTTATCTTACCAGTAGTATATATGTATATATTAAATCAAGTTGAATAATATTAATTCTTTGACTTACTGATTATGACATGATGTATGGAAACAGGATAATTAATGCACATCAATTAATATAGTTATATTCCCTATAGCACAGGTTTCACAAATACCAGTAAAATATAGGTCAAATAAGATTCTCTTGATAATATAATTCTAAAATCAATAGAATCGAGTAATTTCATATATACTGTGTTTGTGCCACTAGTTTGTGCACCGTAAAATCCAATTCAATTTTCATGTTCATTGGTTAATTACGCCCCCCTGTGGTACCATGTTGGTGGTACCATCCAAAGTAGACGATCAAGTTTACATCCAAGGTAGAATAAGAGCACAGAGTCTCCTTCCACTTAGTTGAGAGGAAGTCAGAACATGGGGGTGAGGATTTTGAATGCTCACTTTACATACTTTTTATCTTGATGTAAATGGAGAGGGTGCTTTCCTTTTTATGACATATGCCATTTTTTTGTGTTGGTGTGTTGTGAAACCCTTCAATCAATCAATGAATCAATCCAGCAACCAAGCATGTAAATTTACCCATGATGGAAAAACGGATGACACAGAAATCGTTCTGTTTTGTGTGGCCTCGCATACATCTCAAACTAAATGGCCTGATTTCAATACGTGAAAACAGATGACAATGTAATGTATACATATTTACATGTACGTATCATGAACTACTTTCTGTTTTGATTAACGGAGTTACAAAGTCATTATTTTAGCTAAAAGGCTATAAATCTTTGTATGAGAAAGGTTAATTATTACCATTTTGATAAGAGTTAGACGTCTTGTTTACGCGCTGTTTTGCATTGTTCATTAGCCCTCTAGCACCTTCGGCGCCGCACCTTCATTTTCATCTTACCAAACTTGATTAGATTGTTATAATCAATTAAGCTATAACTGTTTATATGAATAGTTCATAATGATCAGAAAAAGCAATTCTTGTCTGTTGCCTCTAATCGCCCACATGCTAACTCGATGACCTGTAACCAATTTGAAACTCATATTTAAATATCCTAGCTACATAAAGTACAGTAGTCAACTGTTATAGTTTTCCATTTTAGAGGTCTTGGTCTATGTAAAACATACGAAACCAGTTAATGTAAAACATGCAAAACCATGTGGCTGGACCATTTTGACCCCATGGTCATGGTTTGAACAAACCTGAAACTGGACTCTAATTATTGAAAGTGACACAGTTGTTCAATTTAAGTTTCCCCCAATATCAGCCTATGTGATCCTCACAGCGGGGCTATTTTCACCCCCACTATGGTCATGGTATAAAGCTAAAAAGGGACTAACAAGTTGTAGAACTCCATTCTTGAAAATAAATATACTTTATAAACTCATAATTTGAAATTTCCCTAATAATCAGGATAAGTGAATTTAAGTGTGGAACAATCAGATTTTTTTTTAGGTCAGTTTTCTTGTGAAATAAGTTTAAACCATTTTATATTGATCCTCTTTCAGTCATGTTAATCCAACAGAGCCAGAAGGAGTTGGCAACATCTCTTTTAAAAAGACCCAGAGAATTAAAGGTACATACTTTTTACATAATTTTTCTTTAAATATGATTATCAGCTGACTGATCTAGATCAACAGAACTATCTGTCCATAAACGGGTGTTCGATATCAATAAAGAACATGCCCGTTCTACTCAGTTATCTGAGTTCTACTCAAATAGCTATGGTCTTCCTCCACCAATTAAACTGGGCGCCATATATAACCTAATTGATGTGTTGAGAAATGGCATAAAAACACAATGCATGCATAATGCCTCTGGAACCTTATTCCATGTGCATCTCGTATATCTCCATACTTCAGCTGTCTGTCGCTGAATGTAGTGAGGTGCTTCCATGGCCGAGATAGTAAAGCTGTTACAGCTTTACATCTAGAACTGTCATGCCTTTCACAATTGTGGTTCGAATCCCATTGAGAACATGTCAATTTTTACGGATGGCGGGAGGTAAGCAATACTGGTTCTTCCCAGGAATGCAGTGGTCTGCCTCTACCACAAAAAAATCGACCATCATATATTGACTATCATGTGCTAAAAACGACGTAAAACTCCATTCCAAGTTTTTCATGAAATATTTGGATCACAGATCAGAGTTCCTTATTACCGGATAGTCACATGTATCTTAAATTTTAAAGCCAGCAAGTGATACGTTCGGTAAGATATTAAGCAGGTCAACGTAAAATTCTATTACGCCCTGAGATAGTGTGTTCTCTTTAAAAATGTATTGAAATTGAGTTTTCGACCTGAATTATTTAATTTATTAAACAAGTTGGCAAAAATGATATGAT